>OZ036005.1:4965746-5025746 GCA_964035015.1 Corallium rubrum | reverse complement strand
ATTGATATACATCCAGCATGACTTGTTGGATACTTTCAGTTGTGCATGGCAACATGTTGCGTTCAAAAGCGTCTTTACAAATCGTCCCGTGCCATATACATCAGCTTTTTGCGTAGAGAGAATTGGCGAATGACTGAAGACCCAACAATGCATGAAGTTGTGAAAATACAAACTATGTGCAGCTAGAATGTAAGTATGCAAAACAACAAATAAAGGTGGGACTGCGAACCAGGGTGAGAAATATATAACCGAATTAAGGATACACTAGTCAGCTTTTTTAACTACGAATTATATATTGAGAAAACCTTTCTTGGCTGTATTCGAACAAGCGAACGGCTTCGGTTAACCCTTTCACGCATGACTTTCCGAGATTTCTATCCCCTTGACGAGTAAAATCGTCTGGCGAGTAAAAAGATAAAATTGTCCCACAACAACAATGCGCAAGAAAGGTTAATTTAATCAACAGTGCATGTGTTCAACCCGTTTGTTTTTTATATATTCTACACTCGAATTTTCCTTCACCAAAAATCCCTAGAAAATGCTATGTAATCGAGTGAAATGCCCAATATTACTTCTAATAAAACCCAATTCTCTCCTGGCATTACCACCTTAATATATACAGAACTCGCGATCAAGCTCTCGCCGGCAACGGCCTCCTTGGCTCAGTGGTCAGAGCATTGCACTAGAATCGCAAGGTCGTGGGTTCAATCCCTGCCGGAAGGCCTGTGTAGTTGCATTTTTCGCAACTGGTCCCGGTTTGGTCTTTAAATGTATATATTCTACACTCGAATTTTCCTTCACCAAAAATCCCTAGAACATGTTTTTTTTTAGAATTGGGTTTTCCTGTTTACAGTAAATTGCGGTAACTGCATGGAAGAATGTTATACCTTACATGAAAGAGAGTAACTTCCAGGAAGCACAAATGTTATTGTTAGTATTAAACTATCAGCTTGGAGTTTGTAAAGTTTGTTAGTTCTTTTTGTATAAGCTGTCTTAGACTGGACTCGAACCTATTTTTTGGAAGCTTGCATGCATATAGTTTAATCTTTTCCTTTGTTTTCACATCATTCTTACTCAAGTTGGGATAAATATCCAACCGCCATATAGCATAACATTTAACTTTGGTCACGCTATATTTTTCGCCTCGATTGTCTTATTTTGAAATTCTGAGCTGAAAACTTCAAACTTAAAGCTGCACATTAATTTGATTGTGAAATACCAATCACGTAACAACTATGGAGCATTTCTGAACCTTGAAGACCAAGTTTTTATACAAATTGACCTAAACTTGATTCTGCCGGGCAAAGAGAAATTAAGATGTCACATTTGCAATCCCTTTCAATCTCGCAGGTTTCTATAGTATCTCTTTCATGTTTTTATGTAATATAAAACAATTCTTGTGAGATTTTGTGCACTTGTAGGACAATGTTGTTTCTGTAAGTTAAGAATTACTAAAAATAGGGCGACAAAACCTCTTTAAGTCTGAGAACCTAGCAAGGGTAGATTTGTACAGAATTTCTAAGTTTCCAAGCAGGAATGAAACCTCCGTCACTTCGATCTGATTGTTCATTCCGTTCACCCGTTCAGTCATCTGAATCCCAGTAACTCAAATTTACAATGATTATACTGACCGTTTTAGCTTGCCTATATAGATTTCTTATGTATGCATACTTGCTTCGCTTCCTTGTCACTAGAAGTTAGTCCACTTGTAATTTACATTTGAGCAAATAGGAACTTTAAAAAAATACAGCGACTACGGCAACGTGTTTAAACAATATAATTCTATGTCAACTATACAACGCGCTTTTTCAAAGGACGGTCCAAAGGCAAAGGAGAATTTTCACGCCGTCGTGACTCTGTTGTCAACGTAGAAAAAGCATTTTTACGTTTTAAAGACAACTCAGAACCTGAGTCACTACAGAAGCCTTAGGAAAGCCTAATCTTATCCTCGCGACCAACCTTGAAAAACAACGATTTTGTGCGATTGTTTGTCTTGAAACTTAAATGTAAAAATACACACACTATGGCATTTTCTACCACTGTTAAACTTTCTACCGCAGTCTGATCGGTTGGTCTGAATCTTAGGCCCTGTTTACACGAAGCGGATTCACAGTCGGATCGGATCCGAAAAACGTCAGTTAAGTCAATCCGGCAGATGTTTACATGGAGAATCCAACTGTTTGGAACACGTATTTTCGGTTTTGAAACTCAATGTCCGTCACTCATGTTTATCAAGTCATTTTCAAGTCAGTACTTAGATTAATCAGATTGGAGACATGCGAGATTTGGCTTGGACACTCAATCCACTTCATGTATAAACAGGACCGGGCCTTAAAGTCTCTAATAATATTTGTATGATAGGCAGGCTTCGACTAGCATTTTGCCTTGGAACAATGGGCAGCCATTGTTCTACAATACTCAGCCATTGTTCTACAATACTCAGTCATTGTTCTACAATACTCAGCCATTGTTCTACAATACTCACCATTATTCTACAATACTCAGCCATTGTTCTACAATATACTCAGCCATTGTTCTACAATACTCTTCCATTATTCTACAACACTCAGCCATTGTTCTACAATACTCAGCCATTGTTCTACAATACTCTGCCATTGTTCTACAATACTCTGCCATTGTTCTACAATATACTCAGCCATTGTTCTACAATACTCTGCCATTGTTCTACAATACTCTGCCATGGTCAATGGCCAATCCAAGCTGATAATAGCTTTAGTTTATGTCGTTTCGACAGCAACACTAACCAAATCTTTTTTATTTTTCTTAGCTGTATCTCTAAAAGTAAAATTGAAAGCATAAAAAGTAAGAGAGAAAAATCATAACAAATATTCTTCATACATCTGAGCATCATCATTAAATCACCGTATGCTGCCTTACTGTAAATCATCGCATCTTGGAGAGCACAAATTTCGGGAGTCTCATTCGTGAAATTCCTGGATCAACTGACAGACTGCTGGTATGCAAGCTTGTGTTAGTATTTCGAGCTTAACGTATGCCAGGACAGAGCACCGTAATCACTGGTTAGGTTTCCATGACAGCCAACCAGAACTAACCAATCACAAACGACTACGTATCAATGTTGGGGGTATCAGATTCGAGACTTTTGAAAGCACTATCGAGCGTTTCCCGGAAACACTTTTAGGCTCTTCGGAGAAAAGGACAAAATTTTACGACCCGGCGAAAGATGAGTACCACTTCGATCGCGACAAACACGCATTCGACGCCATTTTGTTTTACTACCAATCCAAGGGTATCCTTTGCCGACCGGAGGATGTTCCCAGCGAAATCTTCAACGAGGAATTGAAATTCTACGAAATCAAAGACCGTCGATTTCCAGTTCTCGAAGAAGTTTTAAAATCTACGGAGCCGAGCAGGGAATCAAAAAATGAACTAACCCTACGCGAGAAGTGTTGGGAATTACTCGAGAATCCGGAGTCGAGTACGTGTGCGAGATACCTTAGCTTTTTATCAATATCTGTGATCACATTATCACTTGTGACTTACTGCTTAGAGACGGTTCCACGTCTTAAAGCACGCAATATGACATCAGATCAACCCCTAGGGACACACGATCATTGGTTTATAATGGAGTGTGTTTGGATCACTTGGTTCAGCTTGGAGCTTGTGTTACGTCTTATGCTCGCACCAAATCGACTCCGTTTCGTTGTTTCGCCTTATGGTCTTATCGATATGGTCGCCGTTCTGCCTTTTTATATAACTCTCTTCGTTCAAAGTGGAAGCAACGCGACTTCGTTTTCTGTTCTTCGCATTCTCCGAATCGGTCGATGTCTTCGTCTCTTTAAGCTTAGTCGTTACAATTCTTCGACTACAATTATCGCGGCTGCTATTAGAGATTGTCAAGACAAACTCCGCGCTCTTGCATTGTTTATTTTTATTACTGTAATACTTTTCTCTAGCTTTATTTATTACGCCGAAGAATTCGGGGAGGGGGAATCCCAGTTTGAAAGTATCCCGGACACGTTTTATTACACCATCATCACCATGGTTACAGTTGGCTATGGTGACTACGTACCGAGGACGGTCGCCGGTCGGATACTCGGCAGCTTCTGCGCATACTCTGGAGTCATCGTGCTTTATTGTTTTCCGACGCCTATTATTGTTGTGAGGTTTGTCCAGTTGTACAAAGAACACGTGATCAATGAGATGAAGAAGTCTGGTAAAGATACTCGAGTGAGGAAATTTAGTGAGGATGTTTTTAAAAAACCGTCGCTAAAGTAGAATTGGTGTTGGAACATAGACTTAGGGCCTGTTTACATGATCCCGGTGTACCGGGACGTCCCAGTGTACCGGGATCTCGGCTTGTAGTTGATTTACTGCTATTTTCACAGTTGCGTTTATATGGAGACCGGGACGTCCCGGTGTACCGGGATCCCGGTTGAAAGCAACCGAGATCTCGGTACACCGGGACAGATTTTTCCCCATATAAACGCGACATCCCGGTACACCGGGATGAAGTTTACTGAACTACAATGCTTGTAACTTTGAATATTACGGTCAGAATTTCGTCCAAACGGTCAGGTCTAAAGACAAAACACTGAATAATAGTGAAATAACTTCTAACATAGTAGAATTAGGGTGAGTTTTTGCTTTTTTGTCCATTTCCTTAAATTCACGCGCTTTTTGACCCGCGATGAAATTCATCCCGGTCAACCGGGGATGAAATTCATCCCGGGCAACCGGTACATCCCGGTACACCGGGATCATATAAACAGACCCTTAAAATGTCTATGAAGTGAAAAATACGTTGGCATTTTTGTTGTTTTATTGTACAGAGGAGCATGACAGAAGCACTCACAGAAAATTTCAAGAGAATCTGATGCGTAGTTTTCGCGCTATCAACTCTCAAAATTTGCCGTGGATAGTTTGTTTTGGGGAAATTTGGGCTTCTTGGTAACAATGCCTTATGACGTACGCAGATGGATCATTAATAGTGAAATCTATTGTTCTTATGCATAGTTGTCCATCTGCGTACGTCATAAGCATTGTTTCCGAAAGTCCAATTTTTCTCCAAGAACGACTAGCCATGGCAAACTTTGAGAGTTTATAGCGCGAAAACTACGCATTAGATTCTCTTGAAATTTTCAGTGAGTGCTCCTGCCATGCTCCTCTGTATAATAAAACAACAAAAATGCCAACAAATTTTTCATTTCATAGACACTTCAAAGGACCGGTCATTATTTATGGCCGGGGAGGGGGCTGAAGAGAAAATGGTGGGGTAACTAGAAAATGAACACATCTGAGGTGCGCGGGGTAAAAGAAAATTTAATCAAGGAAAAAGTGGGGTAAAAAATATTTAACGTAATCTTTTTATAGCATATACAGGGGCGTCGGAAGCGGGGGGCCTGGGAGGGCCTGGGCCCCCAACTTTATTGGTTGGGGGGGGGGGGGCAGAATATGCCCCCCCCCCCCCTACACACACATTTTAACAAGGCCAGTAATAAAGTTATGATTAACAAAATCACTAACCCTAGCTAACCCACGACTTTGAATAAAGATATAATAAAAAAAAATTGAATGCAGATATTCAATGTCCGGAAAAGTGTTTTCTTTTGAGTATTTTATGACGTTTTTGGACCTTTAGAATTCTGTAAATCCTTGTCCTAAAGTGCAGAAAATGGCATTTCAGAGACTCTAGATTTCAAAATTTCCCGGGGGAGCATGCCCCCGGACACCCCTAAAAATTTTGCCAACCCCCACTTTTAGTGTCGCTCCGACGCCACTGAGAGTATATACCTATTAGTATACAGCATAATCAACCCAACATTTCTCTAGTTATTTATTTTATTTTTATTTATTCTAATAACTTTGCCATACACGTTACAAACATAAATACAGACATTAAGACAACAGGCTGGGTAACCGCAACAGCTAGTGCCAATTACTGCGGCCCCAAAACAAGTACGATTTAACTGTTACTTAAAAAATACATAACGATATATAACATACATTAAATACATTAAATTTACTACGATATCTACTAAAAGCAACACGATGGTGGGTTCATAAGGCTTCGAGCTGTGTTGCATTTTAAACATATGCTTTTCCATGTTCGTGGGTCGCCTACGTCATGTGTTGTTAAGTGTGTTAATGTAGTAGTTGAATAGTAACTTCTTGAAGTTTGAGAGTGTGATGTTTTTTGTTGTAATAGTTTTTGGTAGTAAGTTCCATGTTCTTGTTGTCCGAATTGTGTATGATTTTTGGTAGGTCGAAGTATTACATTTTTTGGTTTAATATTTGCCGCAGTCAGGGTTGGATGATCCTGTTTGTTTGTGATGTTGAGGAGTTGGTAGGGTGGTCTTGTTGAGGATGTTGATGCCGTGGTTACTTTTGTAGAAAAATACAATGTCCAGGTATTCGTGCCAGTACGTTAAAGGAAGGAGTTTAGTCGTTAGTAGTCGTTCTTCGTATTTAATGTCACAAAGGAAGGGTAGATCCAGAATGAATTTCGAAGCCCGTCGTTGAACACGTTCAATTCTAGATATTAATTCGACTGACTGCGGAGCCCATACTTGAGATGCATTAGTTAACGCATGACATGCTGAATACCCAGTGCTATTGACTCAGTTTCTTTGATTATATCTTCCACCTTTGGGGAAAGCCGAAAAGGTTTCTATAACTGAAATAAGATCTCGCTGCTTGCCCAGGGTCTTGGTTTCAATTCTAAGTCGCACAATTCCATTTCTCTATTGAGAAGCTTTTCAATGACGTTCTTCATTTCATTTCTAATTGCTCTTTGGGACTTTAAAACATCCTCTACGCTTGGCAGTAAAAGGGTTCACTTTGGATCTTATAAAAAAGGGGATCTTGTGTAACAAAATAGGTGTTTGGCGTGGGGTAAATCGTTTTTCTGTTTCACAGTGGTGGAGTTAAAACATTTTTTGTTTTAAAAATGGTGGGATCGTTAAGACTCTTGTGATCCAAGATATTTTCTCTTCAGTCCCCACCCTGGCTATAAATAATGACCTGTCCCTAATATGCCGCTTTTGATTAGCTGCACACGGTAATTTCAAGCTCGGGAAAACATTTTGGTTACGTAAGGAGAAAAAAATGTTTTACTAGCGAAATAAATTAAGCTTGTTTTCGGCTGTTTTTTTGTGTTGTTTCTAATTTATTTTTTTTTTTTTAAATTTAATTGGTTTATGGTTTGGTGTTCTCCGTCGGGTAAAGTCGAATCACTCCGGTGTCGGAAGGAAGGAAAAAAGAAAGGAACGAAGGAGATGTACTAGGAAGGTAGAAAGGAAGAAATGAAGATAGAAAGGATAGAAGGATAGAAGGATAGGAGGGGACAAACGAACAGACAAAGGAAGAAAGATAGGAAAGAAGGAAGGAAAGCAGGGAGGGAGGGAGGGAGGGAGGGAGGGAGGGAGGGAGGGAGGGAGGGAGGGAAGGGAGGAAGCCGAGGAAGGAAGGAAGGAAGGAAGGAAGCAAGCAAGCAAGCAAGCAAGCAAGCAAGCAAGCAAGCAAGCAAGCAAGCAAGCAAGCAAGCAAGCAAGCAAGCAAGCAAGCAAGCAAGCAAGCAAGCAAGCAAGCAAGCAAGCAAGCAAGCAAGCAAGCAAGCAAGCAAGCAAGCAAGGAAGGAAGGAAGGAAGGAAGGAAGGAAGGAAGGAAGGAAGGAAGGAAGGAAGGCAGGAAGGAAGGAAGGAAGGCAGGAAGGCAGGCAGGCAGGCAGGCAGGCAGGCAGGCAGGCAGGCAGGAAGGCAGGAAGGCAGGAAGGAAGGAAGGAAGGAAGGAAGGAAGGAAGGAAGGAAAGGAAAGGAAAGGAAAGGAAAGGAAAGGAAAGGAAAGGAAAGGAAAGGAAAGGAAAGGAAAGGAAAGGAAAGGAAAGGAAAGGAAAGGAAAGGAAGGAAAGAAAGCAAGCAAGCAAGCAAGAAAGAAAGAAAGAAAGAAAGAAAGAAAGAAAGAAAGAAAGAAAGAAAGAAAGAAAGAAAGAAAGAAAGAAAGAAAGAAAGAAAGAAAGAAAGAAAGAAAGAAAGAAAGAAAGAAATTAATGAAGGAAGGAAGGAAGTAAAAAGTAAAGGTATTACTCTAATTTGATACATAGCTTTTACATTAATCGCCATTATCATTTTATAAAGTTGTAAACAGAAATTAGATAATTCAATGTTGCAATGTGATTTTAATAAAAGTATCTATCTATCTGGGTAGGGAAGTAAGGAGGTGAGAATGAAGGAAAGACCATCTGGAATACGGCAGAATGTATATTATAGCTTTACTGACTCTCACTTCTCTTTCATCTGGTTCTAGCATCTGCATCTTGGTCCCAATTTCAAATCATATCCAACGGATAAGAATCTTAATTTTCTGGCAAAATGCATGGCTTGGCTCCTCGTATGAAGTCGTCGGAGTCGGACAGCGACGAAGATCCGTTCGGCTCTCCTCGGAAAAACAAACGAGTCATCCAACGGAATTACTGGAAAGCGCCCGACACAACGTACAACCTATCAAAACGTCGACTAAAGTTCAACGTATCAGGGACTATTTTTGAAACATACGAACACACCCTAGAACAGTTCCCGATGACCACCCTTGGTTGTCCTTTACTCCGAGGTGAATACTACCATTCCTCAGATAACCTCTATGTTCTCCCTTGCAATAAATTCGCCTTTGACGCGATCCTTTTTTATTACCAATCCAACGGTATTCTCTCGCGGCCGGAAACGGTCGCCGGCGACGTTTTCCGAGAGGAACTCCGCTTCTTTCGAATCAAAGACCACAGGTTCCCCTGTCTAGAAGATACAGAAGACGAGAGCGAGCCGTTTTACGAAGAGAACACTTTTAAGAGTAAGGTTTGGTTATTCCTTGAAGATCCGCAGTCAAGTTTTTGGGCGAAGATTATGAGTTACTGTACAATATTTCTCATTGTTTTCTCCATTGCTGCTTACATGTTGGAAACATTACCGGAATTCTCGAATACCGCTGAAAAAGGGAACAGTGTCGAAGGCTCAAAATCACACCTCCCCACTCTCTGGTTCTACATGGACACCGTATCTATGGTGTGGTTCACCATCGAGTACCTCCTTCGGATCATCTTCGCACCGAGCCGGACCAAGTTCGTGAGATCGCCGTTCGGTCTACTCGACTTAATCGCAATTTTTCCGTTTTACGCGAAATTAATATTAGAAGACTACGGCGGCATCGATTCCTTGGTCATTGTACGCATTATTCGTATCACTAAGTCATTGCGGCTTCTTAAGATTTCACGCTATTACGCTGGCCTACAGGTGTTTGGGCGCGCGGTCCACGACTGTCAAGGAAAATTGCGCGCACTTGCCATGTGCATAATGATAATGGTCATCCTCTTCTCCAGCTTCATCTATTTTGTCGAGAGCATGGGTGAGAATGCGTCTCAGTTCCGAAGCATTCCCGACACGTTCTGGTACACCATCATCACCATGGTTACCGTCGGTTATGGTGACGTCACGCCGAAGACCATACTGGGAAAGATTTTGGGCGGTTATTGCGCGGTGTGCGGTGTGGTTGTTCTTTACTGTTTCCCGACACCGATTATCGTCCTGCACTTTAATAAGTTATATAAAGAATATGTCGTCTCTAGCGGACAAAATATAAGTAAAGAAGAGAAAGAACTCGTGCTAGCAAGAAGCTGACGAATCATCTCTTTGTAACCATGGTGACCGTAATAGCACGATGTAGTACCGCGGCGCAACCTCGTCCCCAGGACCATTTTGGAACAAAGTTGGTCGCGTCCCTATTGTAGTTTATTGGTTCGGACTAATGTTTAATCCGAAAGCGGGGTTTAGCCATTAAATAATCCCCCCCCCCCCCTTGTAATTATATCTTTATTTTTGCAATAAATCTTTTGACTCGCTTTTCACAAACGCCAGACTATTTTACTCTGTCTAACTATTTTACTCTGGCTAACACCAGACTATTTTACCCTGGCTAACACCAGACTTTACTCTGTCTAACACCAGACTATTATACTCTATCTAACACCAGACGATTTTACTCTGGCTAACACCAGACTATTTTACTCTGGCTATAACACCAGACTATTTTACTATGTCTAACACCAGACTATTATACTCTGTCTAACGCCAGACTATTTTACTCTGTCTAACACCAGACTATTTTACTCTGGCTAACACCGGCCTATTTTACCCTGGCTAACACCAGACTTTACTCTGCCTAACACCAGACCATTTTACTCTGTCTAACACCAGATTTTTTACTCTGGCTAATATCAGACTATTTTACTCTGTCTAACACCAGACTATTTTACTCTGGCTATAACACCAGACTATTTTACTCTGTCTAACACTAGACGATTTTACTCTGTCCAACGCCAGACTATATTTTACTCTGTCTAACATCAGACTTTTTACTCTGGCTAACACCAGACTTTTTACTCTAGCTAACCCCAGACTATTTTACTCTGTCTAATACCAGATTTGTCTAATACCAGACTATTTAACTGCCAAAAACCACACGATTTCACTCTGTCTAACACCAGACTATTTTATTGTCTAACACCAGACTAATTTACTCTGTCTAACACCAGACTATTTTACTCTGTCTAACACCAGGCTATTTCACTCTAACGGCAGACTATTTTACTGTCAAACACCAGACTATTTCACTCTAACGGCAGACTATCTTACTTTTGCTAACGCAAAAAACCCCCCGTTACCCATCAATAGTTCATGCACTAGTTTAACGTTATTACCTCCGCCAGGAGGTTACGCTTTTACTTATAATGAATGGTTTATTAACATATCTTCGCATTTACAAAATGAATTATGATATGTGTACATTATACAGTGACTAACAACTAATAAAAGACTATGTACATGCAAGAATATAAGATGATATTAAAAAGACAATATATCGGCGTTTACAAAAGTTATTAACATATGTAAAACTATCGCTTGGACATTGCGTCATAAGACATGGCAGGGATAAAACTACGTTTATATCGATCAGTCCGGCACTTTGGAAGAGAAATACAGTCCTTATTGCGGAGCGCACGTCCGTGAGCAGCTACACGGGTCGGAGGCAGTAAGTGGTGCAATCGGCTACTACAATCGCTTACCTTTTTGAAGGACTTCGTGCACAGTTCTTGTCTCCTAATGTCTAGACGAGGACATTGAGCGTTCTGAAGGGCATCACCGTAATGTGTTCCTGGATATAGTATACGTAGGGCACGCTTCTGGACAAGTTCAATCTTAACGGAAAGATAGGTTGGGAGACTTGTATGCCAGACGACGCACGCGTATTCGAGAATCGACCGCACTAGCGCGAAGAAAACCGGGAGGAGGTCAGATGATGGGATTCCACTGCTTCAAAACACGCAAGATATATAAGCGCTTGGATGCTTTCTTCACTATCATGTCGACGTTGTCACTCCACTTGAGCTGATGATTGAGAGTCATACCAAGGACCTTGAATGATGATACTTCGTTCTGTTTGTTTGTTTGTTTGTTTGTTTGTTTGTTTGTTTGTTTGTTTGTTTGTTTGTTTGTTTGTTTGTTTGTTTGTTTGTTTGTTTGTTTGTTTGTTTGTTTGTTTGTTTGTTTGTTTGTTTGTTTGTTTGTTTGTTTGTTTGTTTGTTTGTTTGTTTGTTTGTTTGTTTGTTTGTTTGTTTGTTTGTTTGTTTGTTTGTTTGTTACCAGGATATCTCAAAAAGTATTGCACCGATTTTCATGAAAGTTTGCAGAAGGGTTGGACATAAACCAACGCCCAATCCATTAAATTTTGGTTGAATGTAGTCAAAATTTGGATGAGAAATTAATAAAAATCTGACCGCAAGATTCTCCCTTGTAGAAGAAATGCTTGATTGCGCTCATTATCCTTATTTTATGCAAACGTTTTGCATAATTTTGGTACAAGTGCAATCAAGCATTTTATTCATACATACATGTGTTGGTCTCGTGAGCTAGCCTGGTTAGCGGGATGCTCGTTTTCTTTTTAAACATCTCTAATAACCCGCTGGCGGCGGTATATGCAGTCTCTGACTGCCCTCTAGTTCGTTAAAGTGTATATGAAATGAAAATTAAGTTTGTCTAATTTGAAAGAACTCTTGATATTGTAAAGTAACATCTTCTACAGTTTTCCCATATCTTATTTCATTCTTGAGATATTACTATTTGTTTGATATGTAAATGATCACACTGCATACGTCACATTGTATAATGAGTTGTTGGAAAATTAGGAATATTGTTGAAGTTATCGAACAAAGTCACACGAAACTGGGCATGTAGGTGTATTTGTCTCATGACTTTAAACGAACACAGGTTCCAGCGATTTAACAGATTAATATCAATGATATGCACGATTTCTCAGTAATTCATTATACAATGTGACGTATGCAGTGTGATCATTTACATATCAAACAAATAGTAAGATCTCAAGAACGAAGTAAGATATGGAAAACTGTAGAAGATGTTACATTACAATATCAAGAGTTCTTCCAACTACATATACACTTCATATACACTTTAATGAAAAGGTTTCAAATGACGTTACGCCAACGTCATAGATGGAAACAAGATACTACTTAATTCATACATGCAAACTTAACAAAAAACACTATACATTTATTCATCTATATATCCAAATACAAATCTAAAGTCTTAAAATATGTTTAAATATGACAAAATGCGTGTTTACGCTATATAAAGCATACCATTTGTTCTTAAACTATGTTTATACTTAATACAATTCACGATATGACTAAGCGTTTCTAACAAATAATTGAACCAAAAACCCATTAATTTTCGAGCTATAAATACCTACTTAAAATGACTCAGTATCTTAAAATATATATGTAAATAAATTTTATAAAAACAATTTCAATGCCAAAATACTAGAATACAAAACACATCTCAGTATATATACTTGTCGATTAATTCACTATACTCAGCTATAATAATCAAATATTTTTATCGTTTTTCTTTCTTTCTTCTTTTTTCTGTTTTTTCTTTTCTTTTCATTTTTTTTGTGCATCAGGTTTTTAAACTTTTGTTCTTTGGAAAATTGACAAATTTAGACTAAATTCCGAAGACTGATTTATTTTCAAACATAGTCGGCCGTGACTAAAAACATGCACTCTAACTTATTCTAACGTTCTTTTCATAGTCGATTCAGAACAAAAACGTTGCTTTTCTTTTCCGTAAGCATCGTAAATCAATAAGGCCATTTATACGGGAAACGAAATGTTTATAACTCGCCACTTAAAGGGTATTGGCAATAAAAATTAAGTTTATACCATTTGAAAGAACTCGTCAAATGGTATAAGAAGACATTTTACAATTTTTCCGTATCTGTTTTGGTTTTGGAAATATTTTGACTAAAGTCAGCGTACTGTCCGCCATCTTGGAATTATTTTCGATATGCAAAATTATGCATGTGACGACATGTAAAGTGAAATTCTTATCTTGCTAACCTTATGATATTATGAGCTAGAAACTCGATTTTTTGTTGCGCTATTTCCATTTTAAATTGTCCCACAACATTTAAAAAGCCTTCCGTGGAAATCTGGTCACCCAACGGAGTAGTTTCATCAGGTTTACCCTGCTTGTGACGTCACCAATTTCCCAATATTACAAGATGGCGGACAGCACGCTGTCTTTACACTGTCTTTGGTCGAAATATTTCCAAAACCAAAACAGGTCTTCTTATACCATTTGACGAGTTCTTTCAAATGAGACAAACTTATTTTTTATTGCCAATACGTGACTTATATATCGTACACACTCGTATAAACGGTCAACTTCTAATAAGCCGCGACTTATTTTGGACTAGCTTTCAACCCTGTTCTTATTTTAGTCACGACTTATTTTGGACTTATTGTGGAATGTGTTCGCGATTTAAAGTGCCCATGAAACGAAAATTAAGTTCGTCTTATTTGAAAGAACACTTAAAATGACAAAATAACATCTTTTGCAGTTTTTCGTTTCCTTGCTTCGTTCTTCAGATATTTCAGTTTGTTTAATATGCAAATTAAACATTTTGACATCATACGTGCATAATGAGTTGGTGTTGTGGGCGAAACACACTCACATGCTTCCTTCGAATTAATTTGGTTTGATGATAGCAAGATATCTAACCCATCGATCTCAAAAAAAGACTGGATAGTGCAACCTATTGTCCACTGGTTCATAAAATGAAGCCAACTGAACAAAAGAAATTCGCCATTACTAAGGGACCAAACATGCTGAAAAATGTCTTTATGTCTTCTTAAAACGTCTTCTGTTCCCAAAAAGATATTGAACTAAATTTTCTTTTAAAGATTCAGCATCTCATTCAACAAAATGTTTATATCGGTGCCAGAATACGCTGGAAAGACCATCACTTGGTCCCTTAGTAATGGCCGACTTCCGGCTTCATTTTTTAAACAATAGATACTTAAGTATTATTTCGAAATCAGTGATCTAACCTTGTTCAATAACTCATTATGCACGTACGACGTCAAAATTTTTAATTTACATATCAAACAAACTAAAATATCTCAAGAACAAAGCAAGGAAACGAAAAACTGAAAAAGATGTTACTCTGTCATTTTATAGTGTTCTTTCAAATAAGACAAACTTAATTTTCGTTTCATAGGCACTTTAAGTAAGACGCGTCTTGTGTTCTCCCGTATAAATGGCCCTAATGTCTCCAATAAATAGTCACTTTTGGCATTGAAAAGATAACATATCTTATTATATGGCTGGGTTTGATTTCCGGTCCGTACGCAAAACGACGCACGCTGATTGGTTCCTGAGAGGTCGGGATTTTACGATATTGACCGACCGGTCAATACGCTTTTTTCTCGGCCCTGTAAGTTTCGGCGAGAAAATGTCTGAATTGATTTGAATACAAATAAAAGAGTACTGGGTATCTTTATTCAAATATTCTGAACAATAAAATGTGTTGGAACATTACTGCTGGTTTTCTTTAAAGCGGTTTATCTAAAAACACGACAAATAAAAGCCAAACTGGTGTAAACAAGAAGGCCAAGAAGCGACGCCAAAAGTTAACAGGTAAGGTAAACAGTATACTCCGAAGAAGAAAACAACGCTCGAAGCTTAAAAATAAAATGAACCAATAGCCATATAATAAATTCCTTATTAACCTCGTTTGCTCGGTCTGTACGGGAAAGTATTTGCCCTCGGTTTTATCGCAGAAACCTCGCTCGTTCGTCGCTCGGTCTGTACGAAAACCTCAGGCAAATACTTTCCCGTACAGACCTCGCACTCGATTAATAAGTCCTTACTAGTAAATAGTCACTTTTGGCATTGAAAAGATAAGATATCATACAATAATTCAATGACAACTATATTTCTACATAATTATCTGGCGAAAGTCCAAATGAACTATCTTAAATATTCTTGCAGTTACAGATGGTTTAAAACGGTTTCTTTGGGAAATCCATGTAAAAAAATTAAGTAATGTGACTTTCTGAATTTTACAAATAGCATTTGATGCATAAATACGATATTAAAATCTGTTTCTATTAACCTGGCTTATTTTTCCTGGTGCTAAGAAACAGAACAGCATTAAAATCTTGCCCTCCATATCTTGTGGTAAATGGCATGGTATAGTATATATATTTTTAATAAGATTTTCAAACTATATTGCTGTAGACCGGTACAAACCGAGAATAATAGTATTACATCATGTGTGGGAGTTCATTGCCTATTATAATAATCGGGCATTGTGGTGCATTTTGCGGGTGAAAATGGAGAATTTACTGATCAGCTGCGCCTATCAGTTGTAACAGTTCTAAATCACTATTGGTTTGTTGTTTACGGAATTGTATACTTTTCTTGTCAATAGACGACTTTCACGATCATGCGCAGTAGCAACAAATATTCAAATTTTCGTCGGAGATAAAAACAACTGTTTTAGCTGGAACGAGCATATTGAAAATAGTAGAAGTGCAAAGTTTGAAACGAATTGCTTAACAAATGGAAAAAGTTTCACAAGCGGAAAGTTGACCATTCCAACAAGGATTTATTAGTGATTTAGTAGGGATTTTGGCTTGGCGGGCGGGAGTTGCACGCCAAGTCAAAATCCCTATTAAATCCCTAGTGGAGAGCAAAACTTCCGAAGAGCGTAGCTTTCGCACTATTTGTCCAATTTATTTTAAACTTTGCACTCTTACTATTTTTAATATGATCTTTCCAGCTAAAACAGTTGTTTTTACCTCCGATGAAAATTTGAAGTAAAGTTGCTACTGCGAATGAGCCTGAAAGTCGTCTATACTTTGAAGCAAAGATTGTTTTCATGACAAATGTTTTTCTGCCAAGTTAAATGTAGCTAAGTTATGAGTTATGTAAATATTTGTTGCGATGAAATACACGCCGACGCGAAGGTGGTACTGTTCAAGATATATATACTGTTTACCGTATACTGTCTTTGATTTTCTTCTAAATGCCCACTAAAATTATTATAATAGTAATACAGTTGATGTTCTTAGGCATAAATATGTTTTGGCCCTTCTCAGAGCTAATCGAGCTAAAATCTGAGTCTGAGTCGGGCCGAAAACATATTTACGCAAACATTAGCTCTATTGTTATAATACTGTAGTCTTCAGAAAGACTGCTGGTAAGAGCGAGATTTAGATCCACCATGCATGCATGTACTACAAGTACGGCTTTTCCTTCGTGAAATATATAGCCCCACACATGAGATAGACACTGCTGCCAAACGTTTTGCGCCTGCGCGACTTTCCCACCAAAATAGAGCGGGAAAATAGTGCATGCTATTTTGTAATTCGACGAGACTGCCACGCGTTTCTTGCAAATTTTAAGAAAACTATTGAAATTTTAAGGTTCGTACGTGCAGTATAGATGTATTATTAATATCTTTAAATATTCTGAGATGGCATCTTCGTAATTTTCATTGCCCTATTTTTGAAACAAAAATGAATAGTCGAGTCTTACTTTGTCTTCACTGCTTGATTGTTGTTGCCAGTTTCCACGGCTATTTCCCACATTTCTTGCAATGTTGACGCTAGCCTGGTATCCTGGCCCAATTTCAAAAGAAATATGGGCCAGGTAACCACTAATCTCTTGCTCGCGTCGTCAGGGCTAAATCCACTTATGACGATTGCAGTTTTACTCATAGCCACTAAAAACGCGCCAAATTTTAACCAATAGGAAAGCAGAAGTCTTTAGTGGTTACCTGGCCCATATTCTTTGATTGGGCCAGGGTACCAGGCTATGTTGACGCTTGCAAACTCACGCATGCTCAAACGTTTGGCAGCGGTTCATGAGATTTGGGTATACTGTGCATAAGTCTGACCAAGCAATATTATCTTTAAGCATTCTGGATTTTCTTGGAGTTTCTAAACTAAGCCAAACTATAGCATGCCATATGTAAACTAAATTGAAAGTTAAACGGTAAAAAGGGTCCACATTAGGATTCTTAAATCACAAATCGCGCTCTATATTTGCTACCCTTCCCGTATCCCGACAAGTTTAGTTGCTGTTCCAATCCCGACCAACGTCTTCGGTATTTAGAAATCCCGAATCCCGTTGTTCAATCTCTTTATTTCCCGAATCACGACAGCAAAAATTTCTAGATCTCGTTTCTGGTCATTTTTGGAAATCCCTAATTTCGTCTATTTTTTCTCTTGTATCCCTTTCAGTACCCTGCGAGTCAGAGCTCCTTTCCGACCTACGCAGGCTTCGGGGGAAAGTGGGCTCTGCCAACAAACTCGATCTTCGCCCCAAGTTTGGGCCGAGTCAATCAGGTTTTAAACTGGTCAAACAAGTTCTAGTTTATGAACACACGTTAACAGGAAAATAGCACGAGTAACGCGTTAGAGCCTGGGCCCAAAATAGTATCTTAGCAACCGTTCACGCATGCTCAAAAAGAAATACCGAATTTGTTGGCAGAGCCCACTTGCCCCAAAGCCTGCGTAGGTCGGAAAGGGGCTCTGACTCGCAGGGTACCGTTTCAGTTGTTATTAAAATAATCGATATCCAACGTCTATATAGATAGATATACCTACTGTGGACCCTCTGTAAACTCATGCAAACAACTCAATCTACGATTCAAAATAAACAATGTAAATACATACCGTGGTTGGTATGACCTACAAGCCATTCTTCTTCAATTACTTGGCAACCTTTGGCCGCATCAACGTTCTCTTACAAGCCACAGCTCTCAACGTGACTTGTATGTTCGTCCTTGTCATGAAAATTAATCCCACAATTATAACAAACAAACGCTTTACCGTTACTCGACCCATGACTCTGCGAGAAGCGGCCAAAATTCCCCTCAGGTTTACGTCGGTTTGGCATTGATAAAGGGAAGAAATTTCCATCGTCGCTGCACATGGCACTGGACGTTGGCGGCGAGAAGACGTTCTGGTCTTCTGTAATCAGACCAGAGGAATTTGGCCATGAGTCGAAAGATTGCTTCGAAGTTGGTGTACTCAAAGGCGAGGAAGGGAAACGGAAGATTTCGTCTTGGCCGCTTTGCCAACCTTTTTGAAACCCAAGCCCAGGCGCTTGCTGGGGAGACCATAATTCTGGTGCTTGGGAGGAGAGAAGATTTGGACTTGCGAGAGGAGATGGAAAACGTTTACCTTGTTTATTCAGAGGCTGTTTGGGCCAATCACCAAGTGGCATTCTACGGAAATATCAACAAACAACAATAATAAACAAAAGCACGTTCCTATAAACTTTACAAGAATCAGTTAAACTGTTCAGATTAGAGTGCCTATGAAATTAAGTTTGACTTATTTGAAAGAACACTCAAAATGACAGAGGAACATCTTTTGCAGTTTTTGATTTTCTTGCTTCGTTCTCGAGATATTTCAAGTTGTTCGATATGCAAATTAACAATTTTGATAATGATAGTATTTCCCGCTCCAGTGTGAGCGGAGTTCGAAATCGTTTCGGAAGTAAATTAAAAGAATAGAGCATGGTGGTTGGTTGTATCGTACAGCATAATTATTTGCCGTTTCGAGCCGAGTCAATCTCGTTCCCAGAGCCCACGTTCCCCACCCGGGAAACGAGAGACTCTGGGATAATCCGTTTCACATCGACATTTCATTGGCTGATGAACATGATTACTCTTCTTCTGGATAACAAGAATCCTGTGATGGCGTGAACCTGTTGTCATGGCAATGTTCAACCATGCGTTATTGCTCGTGGAGTAAATTTAATGCACATGGACAATATAAAGCACGGTTATGGAATCTTTTGAAATTGTGAAGCTATACCGAGGAATACGAAAGATTGAGCAGCTTGGAATAATACAATTTCTTAAGGTAATCTTGTAGTTTAGATATTTCTATAAGAGACTCGTGCTTAAGCGAAGAAATTTATAAAATTTATGTCTCTAGCGCTTTCCTGCCCGAATCGGTCTTTGGTATTTTATTCTGGCTAACGCCAGACGATTTTATTCACCTCTGGGGAAGCCCCAGACCCACGCGCTGATGCGTGAAGTGGCTCTAGGACAGGAATGAGTTACGTAATATATCATACCCGAGGAGGAGTGTTTCATCAGGATATCCAAACACCGAGACGTTTGTTGAAAACCGAGGTTTTTGAACAAACTTCGAGGTATTTGGATATCCTGATGAGACACTCCTCCGAGTGTATGATATAGCATCTCAAACAAATCAGTATTTTAAGAGAAAATCAAGGGAAAAGTTTGCTTAAAGGCGGTTTTCCACTAGGCGAAAAATGTCGCGCGAAGCGACATTTTCTTTTGTCTCGCAAGCTCTCGAGTGGAACTAATTAGCCAAGACAAAAGAAAAATGTCGAGTCGGTCGACAAATGTCGCCTAGTGGAAAACCGCCTTAATTTATGTAATTTCTTCCTCCGATATCCAAACCACCGACACGGTACTGATTTCCTTTGTGTTTTCCTCATGAATTATTAATGAGTTTGAGATAACTATCTCTCTAATAAACCATCTCTCTAACTCTTTCCTTTGGAATTATATTCTGACTATTCTCAGTGGGATGTTTCTCACATAATACCGTGGGGAAGGGAATTGACCTAATTTATTTAATCCTGGCTAACTTCATTCATGAATCAAAGCCCTAGGGACCGCAGAATCATTTAAATTTGCTCCACGGGTTAGGTTTTTGGCCATTTCACCGATTCGCACGGAGAAGGAACAATTTCAGCTGTTATAGGACACCCCCCCCCCCCCCTCCCCTCAGCTGCAACACACGCCACACACACCAAGCCTATCCGTCCTGCCACTTCTACACCTTGGGCGGAAAAATGGTCTTAGTCCCATTCTTAATTCCCTTCCGCTCAAGGTATTGTGCGGGGAGCAGACCACTGGGAATATATTACTAACGCCAGACGATTTTATTCACCTCTGGGAAAGCCCTCGGACATGAACTCTAGGGAGCCTGTCCGCGCGAGCGGAGCGTGCATTGTTTAGTACTTTACAACCCCGTTCACACGATGCCGGTACGAAATGAAACCGTAACGAAATCGTTACGGTTAGGCCTTGAGTTCACGCGATACCGGCATGAAATGACATGAAACCATAATGCTAACCGTAACGACGTAATGATTTGAAACCGTAATGCTAATCAGTAACGATATGAAACCGTAACGAAATTATTCCTTTAGTCGGCATCGTGTGAACACCTTACCGTAATGATTTCATCACGAAATTTTTTTCTCTGCTTAAAAAAATACGGGGTAAAAGAAGCGTGATGGCGGGAATTTAATAAAAATGGAGTTAACTAAACTGTAAAAATAGTAACGGAATGAAATGATACCGGTACCGTGTAAACAGTTTCCTACTGTAATGATTTGATACCGACACGATTTCGTACCGGCATCGTGCGAACCAGGGACGTAGCCAGGCTTTTGAAAGGGGAGGGGAGCCGAAATCAAACTAAATTTTTAGGGCGGACCGGGGGTATGGTCCCCCGGGAAATTTTGAAATCGAGAGTCGCTGAAATGCCATTTCCTGGCTTTTGGAGGAAGATTTTACAGACTCTAAAGGTTAAAAAACGTCATATAAAATACTCAAAACACGCAAACGTCACGTAGATACTCAAAATGCCAACCTCGTACCCAGGGCCTTCTGAAAATGGCGGGGCGGAGAGAAGACCCTGGCAAAGGCTGGTCACGTGACACCAATAATTTTGGAATATTTTGATGAGTGACTGACACTGTACCGGGGGGCGCGATACAGTCACTGATAAACAAGTATAGTTTGTTATTCAGCGAACTATTTAAGCAACCAAGAATAACAAAAACCGTACAAATAACAAGACATTCTCTTAACAAATTTATAAAATCAGTTAATGACCATCTTTAGTAAGAAGCGTCTACACTACAACATATTTGCTTATTTAATATGCAAGCAAGAAGTATTTTAATATTTCGGTTTCTGGACTTTCCAAATCTAATTTAAAACGTTTAGAAATATACAAAGCCAAAGTCTTCAGTGCTAATCTATATTGTTCGTCAATCGTAGTATTGTTGTTGATCGAATATTTGTGTTAAAGTACAACCTCAAAGTCAACGAGGACAGCAGACTCGAATATGCCGTTAAGCCGTTTGAGTATAAATCGACAGATACAACAATTAAATTTCCACATATCTCAAACATGTCATGTGGACAAGAAACATAAATGTGCTATACTGGACGGTAAATAAACTTCCAACAATCAACAGCATTCGAATATTTTAAGTGTATGTAGCAGTACCTGTATTTAACCGCAGTGGTTCTATTGAAAGCGGGTTTCTGTTTATCAGTTTACGATCGTTCGTCGCCTTCGGCTTCATTTCTGGCGATTGACGGCAACAAATATGAATTATCCAGCAAATGTCGTAAATTTTGAAATATATCTAATTTATTCACCGCCTGAATTTAACGTTACAGGACTTGCAACAACCTTCTACAATATAAGAACCGAATCAACCGCTCCCCCCAGGACGGGCGAAGCTCAAATTATCCACGTGACCAAATACTCCAAGAATCTTGGAGTATTTTGGAATCACGTGACCAGCCTTTGCCAGGGTCTTCTCATTTCGCCATTTTGAAAGCAGAGAAGGCCCTGGGTACGAGGTTGTCAAAATGCATCCACTCAGTAGATTGAATACGCTGTTTACAGTTTATTTCCTGACACAATTCATATTGCATCAGTTTTGTAGTTACATGTCTGTTGTTTTATATCTAAAGGGGGGGGGGGGGGGGGGGGAGCCTCTCCACACGCGGACAAAGCGGAAGTAAGGAAAACAGGCTTTAAAACGATGTCAATCAGACGGAGAGGCCGTCTGATAAATCAAGCTAACATTTTTAAAACCTACCCGAAGTTCTTGCTAGGATCTTCAGTAAGGGATGATTTTGCTCTTCTTTGATATCCAGGCTTTGGGTACTGTTTGTCGTAAAAAGTCATGTCTGAACTTTGCTCTCCGGATGCCATCGCCACTAAAGACGGAGAACTGTTAGACGTTGTCAGACGGTTGGGAAAATATCCGTTACGATTAGTCTGTTGTTGTTGTTGCTGCTGCTGTCTTCTCCAGTCGTCATCACCAGTCATTGGATGTGGCAATCTGCTGTCCTGAAAAAATGTAAAGTCATGATTTACTTAACGTATGTAAGATGTACCATGTACCAAACATCACTGTACTCACCATGTATCAAACACCACTCACCATGTACCAAACACCGGTGACTCGCCATGCATGTACCAAACACCACTTACCATGTACCATGTACCAAACACCATTCACCATGTACCAAAGGCGGTTCACCATGTTCCATGTACCAAACACCACTCGCCATGTACCAAACACCATTTACCACGTACCAAACACCACTCGCCATGCATGTACCAAACACCACTCACCATGTACCAAACACCATTCACCAAGTACCAAACACGGTTCACCATGTACCATGTACCAAACACCATTCACCATGTACCAAACACCATTTACCATGTACCAAACACCATTCACAAAGTACCATGTACAAAACACCATTCACCATGTACCAAACACCGTTCACCATGTACCATATACCAAACACCGTTCACCATGTACCATATACCAAACACCTTTCACCATGTACCAACCCCCATAAAACCGCCAACCACCATGCACCAACCACTATGAACCAACCACCAAGCAACAACTACTATGTACCAACTACCATGCACCAACCACTAAGCACCATGCACCGGCCAACCACCATGTACTATGCACCAAACACCAAGCACTATGCACCAAGCACCATACACAGTGCTGCAGTGACATAGATATCAACTCCACGACCTCGCACTTGTTCTCCAAATCACAAAAAAACAACGACCCCATTCAGGGTCCTTGCCCCTACTTTGGAAACCCATGAAACAAGCATACCTGCCACTGTCGACCACCTCCTTCGCTAAAACGACCTGTAAAAGCCTTTTTCTCATTACGACTCTGGAATTTAGGGTCTCCCGTGGGAGAAGGGCTAATAGCTGGCGTCAGGCCTTGGTTGATGTACTGTGTGGCGTTCGGGCCGTAGAGCTTGCACGCTTCACTCGCGCTGAGTTGACGACTGTTTCCGGAGTCGTGAAACGGAAGAGGTCGGAAAGGCGACGATGGCTTGAATTTGTTTTGTATGTAGTAGATGTGTTCGCGGTACTTGTACACCTAGGTATCAGGAAAAAATGATAACAATTATAAAAGAAGAATATTAAAAGACTATTAGTGACCACCGTACTTTATTTTTCACATGCCTCGGTTTCCTTTGTTCTTTTAGGAGAATATATTCAATAGCCCCTGGCAAAACAATAGATTAATATTCCTCTCTAATACTCCCCTCTAAGGCTCTAATATTCCCCTCTAAAGGCTCTAATATTCTCCTCTAAGGCTCTAATATTCCCCTCTACCATTCCTCGCTATAATATTCTCCTCTAATCTTCTCGTCTAATATCCCCCGCGCCACTCCTTATCTTATGAAATCCTGTCAACCTCGCCATGTGAAAAATAAGGCCCCTCGGGGATATGTGTTCATTCACCTCGGACTTCGCCCTCGGTGAATAAATCACATATCCCCTCGTGGCCTCAAAATAACCTATACATAATACGTCGTATACTATACAATTTTTTGTGAAACTAGTTTCGCAACGGCAAAATCTGTTGCATTGCAGTTGCATGAGCAGGGGTATTACATTATGCAATCATAGACCCTTGAAATAAATTGTCTGGAAACGCGGTCAAAGTCTTTGTTCTATGTTTTTGTTCACGTTTGTGTACCTTCACGCTTGCTGAACACATTGTATTTTTGATATAATGAAGCAATCAGTCAATAGCAGCATTGTTTTATAAATATTAATGCTCGTAAAACAAAAAAGTGTGCATCTTATTTGCTACCCTCAACATAAAGTTCATTGTTAACACTTTGAAGCCTGACGTCGAGCCTTTAAGGTTTATTCTGGCTAACGCCTATTTCTAGGTACTTTTTAAGTAATATTGGGCATTTCACTCGATTACATAGCATGTTCTAGAGATTTTTGGTGAAGGGAAATTCGAGTGTAGAATATATACATTTTAAGACCAAACCGGGGCCAGTTGCGAAAAATGCAACTACACAGGCCTTCCAGTAGGAATTGAACCCACGACCTTGCGATTCTAGTGCAATGCTCTGACCATTGAGCCACGGAGGGCGTTGCTGAGAGCCAATAATTCTAGCTGCTATGATCTAGTTAAAAATACATTCATTTGACATATAAAAGATTATTAAAAAACAACATATTACAGATTTGTCTATGATTGATTCGTTCATTGATAAAATATTAAAAATCAGTTTATAATGTTTTGGTTAGTCTGTGCTTGGGATGCGACTCTCAACTCTAGCCAGATCAATGGGCTCTTCTATCAGGGATGAGGAATCTGGTCGGCGTAGCGAGGAACGGGCACCTCTGAGGCACATTACAGACGAACGAAGCAGAGAAAAGCTTATCTTGCATCTGAGCCAGAATAAGGTGCGGTGCGGCTATACGGTTGCTTACTTTTATCTGACATTAGGGTAGAAATTCTGCGATACACTACGGTGGCGATAGGTGCCATGCCTCCTGAAGTAGAGAAGGCCGAGGGGGAGAAAGTTCCATGTTCTACCTCTCGTATTCTTTCGTCATAAGCCCTCTTCTTTTCTTGCTCATTTCGATGGTGGCATTGGGACATTGAGGTATTGCGATTGCTCGGTGCAAAAGGGTTAAAAACCCGTACATCAAAAAATGCACGTTGCCTATCACGACCCCAAGAAATTTCATCTTTACGATTGCTTTACTATGGATTAGATGTTCATTGTGATTGGTTGCAAGGTTGGTTCAATTCCAATTCCATTACATAGGTACTATGATGCAATGTTTCTTGCAACTCATCTCGCAAAGACAACGACGAAGACAGGAATGGTTTAAAATCTAGAGGATTTTCACGTCTTCAGGACGACGTCAAGGGCCAAAAGATGAGAACTGTTGCATAAGATTGACTTCAATACGGACACTACAATCATTTTAGTAATACTGGGGCGTTTTGGAAGTCATTAAACTACAATCGTTGGAGAAATTAGTTGGGACACTTTGTAAAAACGTGATTTGATTTACAAATTCATGAATTAAAAATTAAAACACGTCCCTCGGCTCCCCCTGCTTCCCTTTTCAATGTTGATTTATTGTACAATAATTTTAGCACAAACTGGCCACACCGCCGCGTATTTGTCACGAAACCCAACATTATAAACGGGGGAGAGGGGGATGTAGCTGAAAAGCTTAAGTGTCCCAACACTTTCTGCAACGATTGTAGCTTCAAATATCAAATATAATTGTCAGTTAACCGTGACTTCTTTAAATTGTAAAACGTATGTTGCTTTTTAACCGCCGTCGTCGTCCTAGCATCCTAAAGTCCCCTAATAGCTCGCCACAACTCTGCTGCTATGATTCAAATTTTCTTTGTACCTGTTCTTGCAGCGAAGCAATCCTAGACTGTGATACATCTAGCTCTCGTTTCATTTTGTCCTTTTGAGATTGCAATCGCTCTCTTTCTTTTCTTTCTGTGAAAAAGTCGTCTCGGAACGAGTCAATCTGAAAAAGGATGAGAGGACAACGTGAGGTATTTTGGGAATAAAACTATTTGATAGATCACATCACGCAGTCATCAGTGTAACAACTCAGCTCATCTCACCTCACTTCACGTCTGTCATGTACACCTCACGTCATGTCACGTCATGTCATGTCACGTCATGTCATGTCACGTCGCTTCGCGTCTGTCATGTCCACCTCACGTCGCTTCTGTTATATTCACCTCATGTCATGTCACTTCATGTCATGTCATGTCATGTCACGTCACGTCCGGCTCACGTCAAGCATGTCCACTTCACGTCATGTCATGTCACATCAGGTCCACTTAACGTCATGTCACGTCATGTCACGTCACGTCATGTCCACCTAACGTCATGTCCACCTCACGCCATGTCATGTCATGTCACGTCATGTCGCGTCTGTCACATCCACCTCACGTCACTTAATTTCATGTCACGTTGCGTCTGTCATGTCCACCTCACGTCACCTCATGTCATCTCACCCACGTCACTTAATTATATTAAGGTCATGTCAAGTCATTCTCAAGTCACATCTCATCATACCTTATAACCACACCATACTTCACCTCGTCTTGCCTCTTCTATCCCATCCATATAAGCGCCCTGGTCCCATCCCATCTCACGCGCTAGAGCCGCCAGTGTATTTACCTGCTGTTGCAGCATTAGAAATTGTTCGATATTTGGAAATCCGTTCTCCTGGATCAGTGTTTTTAATCTTGTCAATTCTGTTAACTTTTCATCTTGTTGACGTCTGTGTTTAACGAGCTCGTCGTTCTCGGTCTAAAATATTTTCAGAGGAAACATTTTAATATTTAATGTTAAGTGGTAGGTATATATGTAATATGCCTGTGGTATCTACGCATTGCGTCCTTGGTATAATGTAACAGACGTTCAGTCAGAAAGTCACATGACTCACATCACCATTGTATTATCATCGTCATCGTCGGCGTTATCGTTACCGGCCATCACCACCCATCACCACCATCATCACTACCATCATCATCACCATCATCATCATCACCACCATCATCACTACCACCATCACCACCTTCACCATCACCATCGTTACCGCTACTACATGTACCACTATCACCACCACTATCGCCATCACAACTACCATTACAACTACCACCACCAGGTCCACCACCACCATCAAATCACCACCATCAACAACATCACCAACATCAACATCATTACCATCACCGCCACCATCACAACCACCATCATAATCACCCTCATCACTTTCACCACCACTACCACATCCATTACCAGCAACACAACCAGCATCACCACCACTATCACCATCATTAAAATCGTTCCAGCTACCAGTGACTTATCCTACCAGTGACTATACTTTCGAAAACACTTCAGAATCTCTCATATTCAAATTAAAGTATTTTCACTACAATTCCTCGGCTACCCGTTTGTAAACTGTTCGGGTTCAAGACCGACCATACCTTTAACATGTTCAAGGCCTTTGAGAGTTGTTCAAATTGCTCTTGTCTGGATTTTTGATCAGAAAGAACGTCTAATTTCTCTCGTCGTTCTCTCTCGACCACTTCTCGTGCCGAGATCAACGCAGAATCCACTTCACGTTTCCTCGTTTGTTCGCTTGCCTGAAACTGACCGATCATTTCCTCGTAATGTTTCAAGGTTTGTTTTAAAACAACAACTTGCGCTCGAAGTTCTTCTTCTGTCTCATCTCCAAAGTGGTTTTCAGTCAAAAACTGAAAATTATAATAATACAATACAATACAATACAATGCAATGCAATGCAATGCAATGCAATGCAATACAATATACAATGCAATACAATACAATACAATGCAGTACAGTACAGTACAGTACAGTACAGTACAGTACAGTACAGTACAGTACAGTACAGTACAGTACAGTACAGTACAGTACAGTACAGTACAGTACAGTACAGTACAGTACAGTACAGTACAGTACAGTACAGTACAGTACAGTACAGTACAGTACAGTACAGTACAGTACAGTACAGTACAGTACAGTACAGTACAGTACAGTACAGTACAATACAATAATAATAATAATAATAATATTAATATTAATATCTTTATTCAAACACGGACGGGAGTCACAATCACAAAAATATGCTCTTTCTAAACAGCGCTGCGGGATAAATCGACTAGTCATAGGCTAGCGGAAAATAATGCAAAAATATCCCTCGTGTTCCTGAGCGTAGCGCTGAGAATAGCGCTGAGCGCTAACGTTGTCAAGAAGCTGGCTATTTTATCTTGACGCCAAAATACATTCTCCACCAGGCCTCTCATAATTTCAAGCCTGCGCGAAGTTGCAATAGATAGGCCTGGAAACCAGGCTAAGATTTTACTAAAGCAGCTATATATATATATAGTTTTACTCCATTGTCCACATTTATATCATGGACTTATATCACTAACAGCGGCGCCATTCTGACTAAGCAATGACGTCTCTACCTTGCTTTCTTTGTCCGCTATTTTTACCCACCATTCTTGTGGTCCGAACAATACATAATAGCGCGTATTTGCAATCATTTGGAAGTCAGTTTCAGTTTGTCTGTCTTTTGTGCTATAAATAGCAACTCAACAGTACGCTATTGAGCTTGTTACGCAAGACAGACAACAATGCATTGCGACTTCAAGATGGCGCATAATTCGAGCCCCAGATCTATCCCACATTGCATTGCAAATCTTACAATTGACCTAAACTCGTCACCAGCCTACTCCCTTTCATAATCATTACCTTTTGACTTTCAGTTGATCCACCATGTTGCTCCTTGGAGTCAAATTCTGTCAGATTCGCCCCAGTCTCTTCCCTCGTCTCATCTTCGGTCTTAATCCCCGCACTATCGTCTCCTTTTGGGACAAATGCAGCACCATCTTGTTTAGGGATATAAGGGACAGCCTTGACGTTTAAGGATAATCGTCCAAGCGCCGGCAACGATTCGTCTTTTTCCTCCTGTTCTCCGCTATCCTCTGTTGGTTCCCCGTTGTCCTGATCTTTACTTTTCTCGGATTTTTCCGGCACTGACATTTCGTTTAAGTCTACTCTCTGCTCCATAGCTTCTTACGATGGCATCTATATAACATAGCTACTGCGGATGGGAAATTGTCCGTTTCGTCTCTCAAACCACCATTATACTGCTAGGTTCTCTTTTTTAAACGTAAAAATCTGCGAGGAAAAGCGAAACATAATTAAAAGAAGAATTTCCGCGTAAAAATTGCGTAAAAGCGCCCGGATTGTTCCATATCTGCAAGCAAGTTGTTACAAAGCTGTTCAACAAGCTGTAACCAGGATGCATTGGCATTGGTTGTTGCCAGTTTGTTAACAAGTTTGTAACAGGTTGGTGACAACTTGTAACAAGGTTGATGACTCCAACGGACTTGTGTCAAGTTGTTCCAACAACTCGTTACCTCTCTGCACTTAACAAGTTGCTTTAAGGTTGACAACAACCGAAGCCTACAGGCCCGGGCTTGCAAGAGGCCCGTAATTTCTAGAGCCAATGGATTTTTCATTAAGATTACGGGAAGCACGGGTGGCGTGTGCTGTTAGGGCGCTGCCTCTCACCGCTGTAGTTAAGCCCGGATGGACGGGGTTAGTACTTGGCTGGGCGACCGTCTGGGAATAACCCCGTTCTCGAACTTGAATCTCATGTGAGTAGAGTTTAGTTGGTCTCTCCTGTGCTTCGAGGGTTTTTCGCAGGGTTCTGCGGTTTTCCTCCCTCCGTAAAATCAAACTTAGGTCTTAGCTTGTGTCGTGCACTTTAACATGAGCCTCTGGCTCGGATGATTGGGCGACCACATCCTGTGTTTACGACGTTAAATAAATCATTACTCATTACTCATTACTCAAGATTATTTTTAATCCAGCAATGAGCATCGTACACTGCCTCAGAATACAGGAAATGGCGTTTCAAAATTTCTAAATTCAAAACATTTTCCGGAAAATAACGTCATAAAGGCCCGTGAATTTTATTTAGCCTACAGGTCCCGAAACTGGTAATCCGCTACTGTATACGCGTGGACCTCTCAAATTCGATTTACGCTAACGTCAGCAAAAAAGAAGCGGGAAAAACAGTAAAATGGTCAAACAAAATAGTCAAAGTACAAAATTCTTAAAGTGTCTATGAAATGGAAAATTCGTTGGCATTTTTGTTGTTTTGTTGTACAGAGGAGCATGACAGGGGCACTCACTGAAAATTTCAAGAGAATCTGATGCGTAATTTTCGCGCTAACAACTCTGAAAATTTGTCGTGAATAGTTTGTTTTGGGGAGATATGGGCTTCTTGGTAACAATGCCTTATGACGTACGCATGCAGACGGATCATTAATAGTGAAATCTATTGTTCTTATGCATAGTTGTCCATCTGCGTACGTCATAAGTATTGTTACCAAAAGCCCAATTTTTCTCCAAACTAGCCATGGCAAACTTTGAGAGTTAATAGCGCGAAAACTACGCCATCAGATTCTCTTGAGTGCTCCTGCCATGCTCCTCTGTACAATAAAACAACAAAAATGCCAACGAACTTTTCATTTCATAGACACTTTAAACTTTACACAAATTTTTCAAGTTGGTTACTCGCTCCTAACCAGTAAACTGTAGAACTACTATCCAGGTAACTGAGTAAAAATACCAGGAAAAGTTAATTGATAGTTAAAAAAATGCATTTGAAGTGATTTTAGAGCAATTGGACGACTAACTTTAGTTCGTGTGCTGTGTTGCGGTATTGAGGAGCATGTTCTAAAACAAGTATTTTAAAGTGCCTAGGAAACGAAAATTAAGTCTGTCTTGTTTGAAAGAACACTTAAAATGATAGAATTTGACGCCTTCTTTGGGGTAGGGAATTTGGTAGATGGAGGGATTTGAACCGAAAGTCTCCATTTCTTCAATCGCGCGTTTTTGGGTGGAACGCCTGCACACAGGCTAGCAGAATTATCGTTCAATGAGGGTGGTAAAGGGTATTTTCGTAAGCCGTCAATTGCCAATATATTTTCTTGTGAAATGTGAAATGCCGGAATTTTGTGTCGTGAAACGTGATTTGTATTCCAGCCGTGAGCCGTGATTGTCGATAATAATTGTCCGTGAAATGAGAATAAAGTACTGAAGTTGTCGTGAACTGTGATTAAGCATTATGTATCTTATAATTTTTAAGATTATAAGTTTAATTTGTTCTGATCTGCGAGAGCCATCGTTCTCCTAGACTTACCAAAGTCTCTCGCTTATATAGTCTATATATCGATACTCGCTCGCGCGTCCACGATCTAGGGTCCCTATGCCTACCGTTCCCCAGAACTGGTGTTTATGGTCCATAATTTATTTAGTACTAGTTAATTTTTAGAAGCATGCATGGGTGTTTGCGCCTGTTTCGTTTGGCTAACTAATAGTTTAGTATATATAATGCTGTATAATTTTCTCAATAAATTTTAGAAAACATGCAATTTGGACAAAATCTTTTGTAAAAAGGATAAAATGTGCCATTAAAAATATGTTTTAAAAGTTTCAAAATTTTGCTCAAATCTGCTGTCAGATCGTGGGCAATGCCATTTTAGAGACCCCAATTTCAAAAATTTTCGGCGGGAAAGCATTCCCCCGGACCACCCTACAACTGTGGACCACAACTTTGATTGACGTTTTCAAAATCCTAAATTCGCCCCTGATTATGACGAATATGAGCTTCAATCTACTTTGCCTTCTGTGAATAATTGTCACAGAGTTTATTAAACGTTCCCGTAATATTTTGTGAAACGCGAAATGGCAGTTTTCTTATCCGTGAAGTGAGAAATGACTTTTTTATTTCCCGTGAGACGTAATCCATACCCCCCTTTACCCACCCTCTACAATGGCGGTGGAAAACATAAAAATCAAATTACTCAGAGAAAAACTATTATTCAGTATTTAAGTACAAAGTATTACCAGTTTATATTTTGCCATATTTGACTCTGGGGTCGGGGTTAATTTGTCGTTACAGTAGGGCATTTGAACACTTTTTTCAAACAACCGAATTCTCAAAAATTCAAATTCCCGTAGTGTGCCGTGGGGGTGTGTGATGCTGAAGCTTCGAAAAGTTTCTGGTGAATAGTTCAAGGTTACGGGCGCCATATTGAAAAGGGGGCAAAGAGTCTGGGGCGAGCGCGGTCAAAGGCCATCTACTTTCATATGTAGACTTCACGATTTTTGATCAGTGGGTGAATGGTTTACGCTTGTTTTGAACGATTTCGGGTCCGTATGTTTTGTAATTTCTGTAATACTTCAAGGAAACATGGGGAAAGCTTTGTATGTTATTTTGGAAGGCTTGGAGGATTCTAAAAGAAATCGCGATGGTTTGTTGAGGAATTGTATGCGCCAGACTGGAAAGTTTGTAAAATGCGCAACGGGAATCAAATTTCGGCCGCCATTTTCACCCGATCCGCACGTTGTATCTAATAAACTACTAGACATTATATACACATTGTACCCAGTAAGTTACTGGAGATTGTTTAATTCTAAGATGCGCCAATTAACGGATTAAAACTCACTGCGCATCCCACAATCTTTGTCAAGAACTGTTGACCATAAATTACAAACTCTATTAGGGTGGTTGGTTGGGGTGGAAGAATACCCCCCCCCCCCCCCGACACTTTTCAAGTTAGGGTTAGGGTTATCCCCAGGAAATTCACATTTTTGAAATTAGGGTTAGGGGGTTCGGGGGGGGGGGGAAGGGTTTCATTAATAACCTCTTTATTAAACAATTTCCAGTAACTTACTGGATACAATGTGTATATAATGTCTAGTAGTTTATTAGGTACAACGTTTGGATCGGCTGCCATTTTGCGCGGGCATCTCGTGAAAATTGCGCGGGCTCGCGCGGAAAAATAAGTCGTTTCCAGGGCGGTCACGAATAAAATGGCGGCTAAAATCGAATTTTCATGCAGTTTTCGCTCACAGGCAATTTTTCGAAAAATTGCGCGACCACTGCATTTTTTACGAAAATTGCACCGTCGCGGGAAATTGTGCGCTTCACTGCTTTGGTCATGAAAATATTATTCTAGACTCTCTAGGTTCAGTTCACGTCCTTAAAAGTGCAATCTATCACTAACATTTAGAATACCTGCTCGTAAATTGGCTTGTTCATCGCTCCTCGCTCTGTATCAATAGGCGCGTGTACATACAATTCCTCAACAAACCGTCGCGATTTCTTTTAGAATCCTCCAAGCCTTCCAAAATAACATACAAAGCTTTTCCCATGTTTCCTTGAAGTATTACAGAAATTACAAAACGATACGGACCCGAAATCGTTCAAAACAAGCGTAAACCATTCACCCAATGATCAATACCGAGCTCGCCCCAGACTCTTTGCCCCCTTTTCAATATGGCGCTTGATATGGCGCCCGCAACACCGCTGCCAAACGTTTGCGCATGCGTTAATTTGCTGAGTAAACATTGCAAGAGAAGTGGGAACTAGCTGTGGCGACAACAACCAGACAGTGAAGACTAAGTAAGACTCGACTATTCATTTGTGTTTTTAAAAAAGGGTAAAGAAAATTACAAAGGGGTAAATTCAGAATATGTTACCATATTGGCAAAGAAGCCGTGTACAAATTATCTACCTTATCTTTTTGGTAGTATGCTTATAATTTTAACTTTTGTGTCGGACTCTCGTACCAGTCCAAATATTTCAGTGTTTTCCCGCTCTTTTTCCGAGGACGAGCTTGGACGTCGCACATGCGTAAAACGTATGGCAGCGGTATTGGCGCCCGACGTACAAAATTTATTACCTCATAAACTGATAATAGTTTATATTAACACCCAAAGTCGTTCAGTCGTGTGTTCAGAAACGTGCGTCGTATAATATATTTCCCACTTACATCTGAATGCAACGACCTTCCAACGCGTACCAAAGGAAAATCAGGGAAGGCACCCTATTTCCATATAATGGGGGAGGATACCCGAGAATAGCGCAATACAATGTCAATATAAAACGCAAACGCTGAATTCCACGGCTCCGTTTTCAATGTGCGTGTACACACGTGCGGAAACGTTGAAACCCTACCGGTTTTACTTCACAGTTCACAATAACTTTCTTTCTAAAGACAAGTAGTACTGATACATCATTTAGTAGAAGTGTATAAATAATAATTTTACTTCAAAAACTCTAGTGTAACAGTGTACGAATTGCGCGCGTACGAATGCAACACGTACGCACGAAAACGTAGTGGAGCCTCCTATCTATTTTACGCCAGACGCTTTTGCTCGTCACAGGAGGAATCTGAGATTCCAAGGCAGATCAGAGCCACTGACGTTTTCCGCGTCCTTGAACGCATCCAAACAGCCACGCTCGCGAGAGATACTATACTAGACACTAACAAAGGAATATTCACTAAAAGTATTAAGTAAATTGACTCAAAGTTTATAATCTTTGGGCTTATTTCTTGGCAGTCCAGTACTAACGTCTGGTACAAACCATTGGCACCGTATTGTTTACTGTGTCCGGTAACGTAATATTTGACTAACAGCAGGGGATTCACGTCTCGATAAGCTAATAATATAAATAATAGTTCGAAACGCTCGTCCGGTATCATTCGAGGATCAAAATCTCTCTACGTCTGTCAAAGTCAGCACAAACTATGACCGTAACTTGTCTACATAGAATAGAGATGGTCCCAGCCGAATGTATCAATCGTTTCCAATGTTTTCGTCTCAATTCACGACCAGAACCGACGCGTTGCATTCCCGACGAAACACGACCTCGTTATGAACAAGACAACAATTAATTTTCCCGGGTCAGTTACTAGACTGAAATCGAAAGTACAACGCTCAGTGGCACAACTTTACAAGTCCCAGTTTTGACGAAACTCAGAACTGGTTCTTGGAAGTCTCGGGAAAGCGACTGAGGGAGCTCACTGACTCTGCTTTGCATATAAATTATATCGTTTTACATATCCAATCATTAAAGCAAATAAGCTCTCAGTTAACGAAAAATCTAATTTCGGCCAAGTAATGACTGATTTATTGAACAGATGTGTTGCATTTTGTTTGGTTAAGTGCGGTTCCAATATACATTTTGCAGAAAACCAATTCAGATGATTCTTAATACTTGGACCGATCAATGCGTGACTTTTTGGTATCGGCATACGCGTTAAATTATCCATTCGAGCCTTCGAGTTAAACTCATGAGCAAACAATGTTGTGTAGTATTTCGCATGGAGATCTGCGAAATCGGTCTTGACTTGAACAATGATTTGAACTTTGGAACAAGCCCAAGTCAGTTTCTTAAATCAAAAACTGAAATTTGCTAAACAAGCTAACAAAAGACTGGAGACAATATCGAGAAGAGAAATAAGAAGACGGAGAAAGAAGCTGCTTTCGTAGCAACTTCGACACTTTAATAATAAGTCGACCCACCTGGTGTAAATTTGTCGCAACTTGTCTTCGTCAGAATGCCTTTCGCCAGAATTCGGAATAATATGAAGCAACGTCGAGCTTGGCAAGAGTGGTTCCAGCGATAGGTTCCCTCTGAAAGCGGTTAGGTCGAAGTTTCTCTGGGAAAATGGCTCGCAAGCCGTTCGGAGTAAAGCCAGTAAGCTTGGCTGCGAGCGGTTTATACTGGGACTCAGACGGAAGACTTGATTGTTTGGCGATGAGCCTAAGGTATCGAGTTACACTGAATATGACATTGCGTGCCTTGATTTCGCCTGAGGGCTGTCCTAAATAGCTGTTATTAGAGGAGTTACTACCATATTCCAGGGGTAATTATTTTACAGAACATAAACTGAACACCCTTTTGCAGACACTTTCTTTCGATAAGGGGCATCAGCATAGTAAGATGTAAGCCAATCTTTTTTTGCAAAAGTTACGGTTGCGCTAGCTATAGCTAACAGTTGCCGCAGCCATTTTGTTTTTCAGAAGTACATGCTTTCTGCGTCTTTCTCAGCCGACTTCTAATTTAGCTCTAACGCAAACTGAATATATATATATATATATATATATATAAGTTAAAAGGAGCATTGTGGTCTTTGGTATTGCTGTGTTTTCATTCGGTATTTAGATCATCTGACAGTTTTGATACGTTATTCGGTATTATATATTTCTATACGTTCTTGGTATTCCGTTAATTTTTGACGAGGTTATGAGGTATATGGCCGGTGTTGGGGGGTTTTTTGTTGGTGGTATTCCGGTTTGGCGAAACTCCCAATTTTCCCACATTAAATTATGGAAAATTTGTAGTTTAGAGGCAGAGTCAAAGCGGGGGAAAAGAGGGAAAATAAGAAAGACAGACAGGCAAACAGACAGACAGATAGATAGATAGATAGAAAAACGGACAAACGGACAAACGGACAAACAGGACAAACGGACAAACAAACAAACAAACAAACAAACAAACAAACAAACAAACAAACAAACAAACAAACAAACAAACAAACAAACAAACAAACAAACAAACAAACAAACAAACAAACAAACAAACAAACAAACAAACAAACAAACAAACAAACAAACAAACAAACAAACAAACAAACAAACAAACAAACAAACAAACAAACAAACAAACAAACAAACAAACAAACAAACAAACAAACAAACAAACAAACAAACAAACAAACAAACAAACAAACAAACAAACAAACAAACAAACAAACAAACAAACAAACAAACAAACAAACAAACAAACAAACAAACAAACAAACAAACAAACAAACAAACAAACAAACAAACAAACAAACAAACAAACAAACAAACAAACAAACAAACAAACAAACAAACAAACAAACAAACAAACAAACAAACAAACAAACAAACAAACAAACAAACAAACAAACAAACAAACAAACAAACAAACAAACAAACAAACAAACAAACAAACAAACAAACAAACAAACAAACAAACAAACAAACAAACAAACAAACAAACAAACAAACAAACAAACAAACAAACAAACAAACAAACAAACAAACAAACAAACAAACAAACAAACAAACAAACAAACAAACAAACAAACAAACAAACAAACAAACAAACAAACAAACAAACAAACAAACAAACAAACAAACAAACAAACAAACAAACAAACAAACAAACAAACAAACAAACAAACAAACAAACAAACAAACAAACAAACAAACAAACAAACAAACAAACAAACAAACAAACAAACAAACAAACAAACAAACAGGCAGATAGAGAGAGAGAGAGAGAGAGAGAGAGAGAGAGAGACAGACAGACAGCGAGTTCCCGGTTAATATTTTGCTTCCCAAAGGTCCCCTAGTATCCCTTGATTTCCGTAATAGAACGCCAGCTGACCCACGTGTTTGTCTACACGTGGGCTCATCTATCGTGTATTTCAATTATATTTAAAAAATAATTGCCAATTTCCTACAATCTTGGACAATAATGTTGTAACACCCCCTCCCCCCCGATTCAATGTTGACCGAAATGAAACGATGTTGGAATGGAGTTTCATATAACAACATTGAATCGGGGGGGAGGGGTTGACTGTTACAACTATTATTGTCCAAGATTGTCTAAGACCCAATATTCCTAATTTTGATAAAACAACTAGTTTTTTTATGTTACGGTAGTGATACAGCATTAAAAGATTAGTTTGCATCAAATTTTCAATATCGAGTATTAAATACCCTCCGTAGTTTGGACATCCAAATTATAAATAACATAATCTCTTCCATGGGCAAAAGAATAACAAATATTAAGGAAATGAAAGGCCAGAGATTGAAGTATTGACATGTGGAGTAACACTAAGACGATTGGACATTAAACTATATCTTAAAATTATGTCGGTATTCATTGTGTTTTTATAATTTATATAATAGATAGTTATCTGGACCATTCACCAACGGTCTACCACGGTCTACCACGGTCTACCACTACAATATAACAAAATTAATATACATGTAAATCCCTTTGAAACCCATGGTAGACCGTTGCATAAGGCGGTATATAGTTGCGCAGGGGAAATTAAACCAACTGCTTATGAATAAATGTGGCTTTACAAGCATTCTATAAAAGAGGCTTAAGCTTTACACTTATTTATTGAATAATTTCAACCTCTTCCAGATTTCGCTTCGTCTAAACCGCGTGTGGCAATATGATAATTTCTCAAATTTCAACGACAAGGTAGCGGCGGGTCTTCTTAGTTTTTGAAGCTATTAATCTTAATATAAAAATAATTATATTCCCATTAACAATTCATTGATTGATAGTATTAGCTGGGGAAATCATTTTTAAACTTAAATAAAACGTTCTATTATGAAATGAAATACACCGTACGTGCTTAGTTTTCCCCAATCATCACAAAGTCAGATATACCCAACGGCTGAAATATGAGCGTCATCTCTAAACAATAGTAATATTATTAATACATCTCTCTTTCAACAGTTATCCTATCCAAGTTACCAACTCTCACACTTTCTCTCGCAATACTAGTGACGTAGATATTATTGAGTGACAAAGAAAGGGCTTCAGGCAGAGAAATATGGCGGAGAAGCGTGCGTACACACGTAAAAATCTCACAGCTTGTCAACAGGATGTGTTCGCAACAGCCTTGTAGCAAGGCTGGGAACAAGTTGTAACAATGCTGTTCATTCACGAAGCTGCTACAACCTTGTTAGCATCAATCTGTTAACAACTTGTTGAATGCAGAGCGGTAACAGGTTGTTGGAGCAACTTGTCATCAGTCTGTTGGAGTCATCAGCCTTGTTACAAGTTGTCAACAACCTGTTACAGACATGTTAACAGACTGGGGCAGCCAGTGCGAACACATGACGGTGACAGCCTGTTGAACAGCCTTGTAACAACTTGCTTGCAGGTCTGTAACAGCTTGTGCGTTTTTACGTGTGTAGTAGAGCGCAATCTATACATTTTTAAATGCAAATATCTTTCTACTAATTGCACGAAACAGTCTCAAACTTCACCATTGTTTCTTGACTTTAATTTACAAATAGAAATCATATTTTAGCTGCATTTTATACAATATTAAGAAAAATCAGTCAAGGACAATCTTGGACAATAATGTTGTAACACCCCCTCCCCCCCGATTCAATGTTGACCGAAATGAAACGATGTTGGAATGGAGTTTCATATAACAACATTGAATCGGGGGGGAGGGGTTGACTGTTACAACTATTATTGTCCAAGATTGTCTAAGACCCAATATTCCTAATTTTGATAAAACAACTAGTTTTTTTATGTTACGGTAGTGATACAGCATTAAAAGATTAGTTTGCATCAAATTTTCAATATCGAGTATTAAATACCCTCCGTAGTTTGGACATCCAAATTATAAATAACATAATCTCTTCCATGGGCAAAAGAATAACAAATATTAAGGAAATGAAAGGCCAGAGATTGAAGTATTGACATGTAGAGTAACACTAAGACGATTGGACATTAAACTATATCTTAAAATTATGTCGGTATTCATTGTGTTTTTATAATTTATATAATAGATAGTTATCTGGACCATTCACCAACGGTCTACCACGGTCTACCACGGTCTACCACTACAATATAACAAAATTAATATACATGTAAATCCCTTTGAAACCCATGGTAGACCGTTGCATAAGGCGGTATATAGTTGCGCAGGGGAAATTAAACCAACTGCTTATGAATAAATGTGGCTTTACAAGCATTCTATAAAAGAGGCTTAAGCTTTACACTTATTTATTGAATAATTTCAACCTCTTCCAGATTTCGCTTCGTCTAAACCGCGTGTGGCAATATGATAATTTCTCAAATTTCAACGACAAGGTAGCGGCGGGTCTTCTTAGTTTTTGAAGCTATTAATCTTAATATAAAAATAATTATATTCCCATTAACAATTCATTGATTGATAGTATTAGCTGGGGAAATCATTTTTAAACTTAAATAAAACGTTCTATTATGAAATGAAATACACCGTACGTGCTTAGTTTTCCCCAATCATCACAAAGTCAGATATACCCAACGGCTGAAATATGAGCGTCATCTCTAAACAATAGTAATATTATTAATACATCTCTCTTTCAACAGTTATCCTATCCAAGTTACCAACTCTCACACTTTCTCTCGCAATACTAGTGACGTAGATATTATTGAGTGACAAAGAAAGGGCTTCAGGCAGAGAAATATGGCGGAGAAGCGTGCGTACACACGTAAAAATCTCACAGCTTGTCAACAGGATGTGTTCGCAACAGCCTTGTAGCAAGGCTGGGAACAAGTTGTAACAATGCTGTTCATTCACGAAGCTGCTACAACCTTGTTAGCATCAATCTGTTAACAACTTGTTGAATGCAGAGCGGTAACAGGTTGTTGGAGCAACTTGTCATCAGTCTGTTGGAGTCATCAGCCTTGTTACAAGTTGTCAACAACCTGTTACAGACATGTTAACAGACTGGGGCAGCCAGTGCGAACACATGACGGTGACAGCCTGTTGAACAGCCTTGTAACAACTTGCTTGCAGGTCTGTAACAGCTTGTGCGTTTTTACGTGTGTAGTAGAGCGCAATCTATACATTTTTAAATGCAAATATCTTTCTACTAATTGCACGAAACAGTCTCAAACTTCACCATTGTTTCTTGACTTTAATTTACAAATAGAAATCATATTTTAGCTGCATTTTATACAATATTAAGAAAAATCAGTCAAGGACAATCTTGGACAATAATGTTGTAACACCCCCTCCCCCCCGATTCAATGTTGACCGAAATGAAACGATGTTGGAATGGAGTTTCATATAACAACATTGAATCGGGGGGGAGGGGTTGACTGTTACAACTATTATTGTCCAAGATTGTAGCTCCAGCTTGTCAATTCTGGAGAATAATGTCAAACTTTGCCTCGTTTCTTCTGCTACTGGTCTTCCTACATGTCGTCGCTGTTGGTATAGGAACTCTCTCGAAATCCTCGAAGAAGAAAGAGAAAAAAAACGGTGCTAAAGAAGTAAGACATTTCGATTTCAATGATGCTGTCGAATTTATTTAGACAACGGGTCTTCCCTGTAGCGTCTGTCTGGACTAAAATAAGTCTCGTGTCTTTAATCCATTCAGCTTTCACAGAGGACTGTCTTTGAGAGAGGGTTAGTCTCCGAACTGGTCAAGCCCAGAGATATTTTGAAAAACTACGAAGCTTATTGTAAATCGACAGCTAGTCAAAAAAGGTTTGAAAACACGTTGGTATACGTTACACCGGTACGTACAAACAGATGTTTTGTTCTGTGACATTGAGATCTCTATTTGCGTATTCATGCTGTTCTCGTTTCTTTGTGTATTGAATAATAATTTCTTTTCATGTGCCTAGCCTTCCGGCTTCTAATCACTTTGCAGCAGTTTGACATGTCAAATGTTTTGTTTTTGTGGCAAAATAATCTTAAAAAAATATGTACTGTACATGAAACTTCAGAAGTCAGAGAACAAGGCGGTTAAAGACCTCGTTAATGGCAAGCAAGATTACAAGTTATAATGTAACACAAATTTCAACTTATCTCAAGCTACCCAGGGTGAGGGGGAGGGCTCTGGGTGGTTATAAGCAGCTTTCCTATTGGTTCCTTGTCACATCCAGGCACAAGCGCAGCTTTAGCATGGTGGCAGTGGAAGGTGGTGGAAGACAGTGATCTATCTGAGGGTGAATTCACATCCTACAGCCAAGAGACATATTCTTATAATTATGTGTATCTTAATAAGCCTTTCTGGCCTTGTTTGTGTATCTGGCTCATTAGTAGGAAGGCTCATTTAGTTGCACATAAAGAATATTTAACACCTTACTCCACCATACTTACCCATTTGGATGGTTAGGTGTTAGCTCAGCTGACTGAGGGGTGGCCTGGGACGAATACTGTTACTTGGACTTAGGATAAGATCCATGCAAGTGGTATCTTGAGCTGACCACCACCCCCCGAAGAACTAACACCTTCACACCAATTAACAATTGGTGGAAAATTTAAGAGAACATAATTGAGTAGGAGAACCAAGTGAAACAACGAATCAAGGGGGGAAAAAAATAAATTTTGCTTTCCTCCAGTCAGTCTTGGTTCACGTAACATGATAACTGATACCAAATGCTCTATCACACTCACCTTACCTAGCCCCCCTCGGCCACGTGACGTGCTGACATATTGAAGCCTGGTTACTTAGCTGTTAACCTTGGTTATTGCATAACCCCATTTAAACTAGTGGTCATATTTATGAAAATGGTCTATGCAAGAGGAGACATGCAAGGATTGAAACTTCCCAAATGACCATGAGTGACCATGTACTCAACTCAATAAGATTGATTCCTCATTAATATTACATTTCATAGCTCCTAAGTCCTAAACTCAACCCAATCAAGAAAATGGAAAATTTATCTTGTATCAATTATATCAAAATTCTTGCTAAACGGTCAAGAGCAACACATTTGAAATGAGCTTAAAAACTCACATTGGATTTGAAGCATGCAGAATGTTATTATCTCCACCCTGTTGCTTGCACCTACAGTAAGTGGAAACACCGTCCATCAAAACATATTCTATTTCAATGTCAAATATAAAAGTTTTCCTTGGAAACATATTAATATATGCTTGATCCCTTCAATACATACATGTTTGTCCTCTTAGCCAATCACGTCTTGCCAATTCCACAGTGTCAATTTCAAAATGGTTAACTTTTCAACATGTTTTAACAGCTAGGTGATGTTTCCACTTAGGTGCAAACAACTGTATGTCTTTGGTCTTCATTTGGCACACTCAGCAAGCGTGAAATTTATGTACAGTATATAAAATGTGTACTGAAGTTTGTTGACATTTGGACTTTCAACTAGTTTTATTATTTTATAGTGGAACAATTATGGTTACGATGTGGCCAAGATGTTTGCAGGAAAATTTGCTTTTGTTTCTCCAGTTTGGCTTCAGATAAAACGAAGGCAAGTTTTTTCTTTCAAGGAAACTTATATGTACTGCAAATGTCCAATAATATACAGTAAACCTTGGTTTGGTTACATGACTCTTTTTGTGACCTTTATTTTTACAGGAGATCTGGAAACTTTGTTATAGAGGGAGAACATGACATTGATCAAGGTTAAACTTTTACTTCATAATTATATTATCTAGAATAACACAGACATCAGTACAGTACAGTACAGTACAGTACAGTACAGTACAGTACAGTACAGTACAGTACAGTACAGTACAGTACAGTACAGTACAGTACAGTACAGTACAGTACAGTACAGTACAGTACAGTACAGTACAGTACAGTACAGTACAGTACAGTACAGTACAGTACAGTACAGTACAGTACAGTACAGTACAGTACAGTACAGTACAGTACAGTACAGTACAGTACAGAACAGTACAGAATACAGTGCAGTACAGTACTGAGTGAGTGCAGTGCAGTGTAGTACAGTACAGTACTGTTGAACTTAGCTTAGTAATCGAGGAGACGAGTAGATTGTTTACAATACTTTATTAGAGAGAGCAGAACAAAGAACGACACAGTGCGAACACATGTTCGGGTCGTATAACAACATGTCAATCATGTTTGAATCATTGTATGTAACCTAAAACCTAATAATACACAACTAGACTAATCTTAATAGAAGTATAGCGAGGATCATTACAGTCAGTATTAATAGCATTCTTAACACTCCCACTTAATGATATCGCTATCAATGCTTAACAAATGATAAACTAAGTTAGCAAACTTTCTTCAGACCTAACATGTTTCTAAATTTCTCAAAGGTAAATTTTGTGAGGCCTTTCGTCATTACATCCGCTAACATTTCTTGTGTAGGACAGTACTTGACAGAGATAGTGTTCATGGTCACTTGCTCCCTTATGAAATGGTAAGACACATCAATATGCTTGGTGCGGTTGTGAAACTTTGGATCCTTACTCAGTTCTATTGCACCACGATTATCCTCGAAGATAATTGATGCGCTCTTCTGCTCCACTCCAATGTTCTTGAGGAATCTCCTCATCCATATGGCTTCCTGGGTTGCCAAACTCAGTGCCACATACTCGGCTTCTGTTGACGATTTTGCAACAGTGTTCTGTCTTTTGCTGCACCAACTAACAGTATTGTTGTGCACTTGGAACACAAATCCTGATGTGGAACGTCTTGTGTCCACATCACCAGCCCAATCAGCATCCGAATATCCTGATAAGACATCTTTATCATCTCCAGTGTAAACTAGACCATAGTCTACAGTTCCTTTCAGATATCGTAGGATTCTCTTTGCTCCTTGCATATGTTGCACTCCTGGTCTTGACATGTACTTGGATAGTACACTAACAGCAGCTGATATGTCTGGACGCGTTGCTGTTGCGAGGTATGTGAGTGATCCAATAATTTCTTGATACAGTCGAGTATCTGATGGACTCTCACTCTCTGACAGCTTCTCAAACTTCTTCCCAGGCTCAGCAGGCGTTGCAACTGATTTGCAGTCTTGCATCCCAAACTTCTTCAGTATGCCCTCCACATACTTTGGCTGACTGATGGTCAAGGTTTTGTGATCTCTTCTTCTCTGAACTAGCATTCCCAGAATGTAGTGAACTTCTCCCTGGTCAGTGATGTCAAACCTTGTATTCAGTTCTCGCTTCTCTCTGATCATCATGTCCATGTTGTTTGAGAACACCATTATGTCATCCACCCACAGTGTCAGGATAACAAAGTACACTTGGCCATCTTCATGTCTGTATGACTTGATGTACACACATGGATCAGCATCACAGCTTCGGAAACCACTTGACTTCAGGAAAGTGTCAATTTCCAAATTCCAACAGCGTGCAGCCTGCTTTAATCCATAGAGACTCTTTTTCAGCTTACAGACGTGATCTGGTTTCTCCTTGCTGACATACCCATCTGGTTGTCTCATGTAGATGTCGGTGTCTAGACTTCCTTGCAGGAATGCTGTCCTCACGTCCATCTGATGCACCTCCCAGTTGTTGGTGTTCGCAAGAGCAAGTAATGTTCTGAGTGATGTGTATTTCACCACTGGTGAAAACACCTCCTCATAATCAATGCCCTCTGATTGCGAATACCCTTGTGCTACCATGCGAGCTTTGAAGCGATCAATGGAACCATCTGCATTGCGCTTGACCTTAAACACCCATCGGCTCCCGACAATGTTCTTGTCTTTGGGCAACGGTACAAGATCCCACGTTCCATTCTTCATTAAGGATTCATATTCAGCATCAGTTGCATGCTTCCACTGCACAGCATACTCTCCATTCAATGCTTCATTGATGTGGCTTGGCTCGTCAATGTCAGCAGTAAGAGTAGTAGCATAACATTCTTCTTCGGCGAATCTTCTTGGTGGTCTATGTTGTCTTCGGTCACCTAACTCCTGGACCTCTCTCATGAATCGATCTTCAAAATTCTCTCCCACTGGTTGGCGATTCCTCACACCATCATCTTCTCTGTTGGCACCACCAGCATCATTCTCTTCCTCCTCCCTGCTTTCTGGCTGCACAGCATCAGGGTAGAACAGATCTGGCTTCAAGGATTGTTCATTATGGAAGTCATGGAAATCCTTCTCAGCAAACAGAACATCTCGGCTTTTGATGAAGCGACCAGTGGCTGGATTGTACAGCTTGTACCCCTTTGTTCCTTCAGGATACCCCACGAAGACAGCTCTTCGGGATTTGGCGTCGAACTTCTTCCGATTGTTCTTTGCCACATGAACATAGGCTACACATCCAAACACCTTCAGGTTGGAAACATCTGGTTTCTGGCCAAACCATTGCTGGTACGGAGTTACACCTTTCACTGAGACAGTGGGACTGCGGTTTCGTAAATATACAGCCGTGCTGACAGCTTCAGCCCAAAAACTTTGAGGCATGTTAGCATGACACATCATGGACCTGGCAGCTTCAACGATTGTTCGATTCATCCTCTCAGCAACACCATTCTGGGCAGGGTTGTCAGGAACCGTTGTTTGGTGATGAATTCCTCTGCTTTTCAGGTATTCACCAAATAGCTTTGACTCATACTCGCCACCATTGTCGGATCTCAGGTTCTGCACACGGTTGGTGGTCACCAGATTCGTTACCTGCTTCTCGGTCTTGTTGGTTGTGAAGTTGACAAACTCCTGGAATTTCTCCAACACCTCACTCTTCTGCTTCAGGAAGTACACATGGGTGTATCGAGTGAAATCATCAATGAATGTCACAAAGTAGCGTGACCCACCAAGTGAATTGACAGACATTGGTCCACACACATCACTGTGTACAGTACAGTATGGTCTCGTAGCTCGTGTCAAGGAAGCTTTGGGGTTTGGGGTACGATGTTGCTTTCCCATGATGCAACCTTCACATAATGATTCGGACCGTTCATTAGTGTTCAAGGTCATCCCTTCAACCATTTCTTCCTTACACAGTTTCTCCAGATTGGACATTCCCAAATGCCCAAGTCTACAATGCCACAGTTGTTTGTCACCGGAACCTTCTCTAGCAACCTTTGCATGCTCCTCCTGAACAAGTTTCAGTACATACAACTTCCCATGAAGTTCACCAACAGCAAGCTCCTTTCCATTGCGGCTAATCCTGCATTCATCACCTGCGAACTCCACTGCAGCTCCAAGTTTTGTCATGGCTCTGACAGACAGCAAGTTCTTCTCCAGTTCTGGCAAGTACAGGACATCTTTCAATGCAATGCACTCAGTGCTCCCATGGACATCAGACGTGACACGGTAAGTTCCCCTTCCGTAGGCAAAGATTACTCGATTATCACCAAGATTTACAGAGCATGGCTTCTGGAACTCAACATACTCCTCCAATGAATCAAGATCAAAAGACATGTGCTGTGTAGCACCAGAGTCAATTATCCAGTCAAATTTCACATAACGGTCAGAGGTCACCAGTGCTTCCTCCTCGTTAAAAATTTGCTCTTCACCCCCCTGGACACAGTGCGCAGAAGAATTACCACGATCTCCAGAATTCTTCTTGGGACAATCCCGAGCGAAATGTCCCCTTTCCTTGCAGCTATGGCACAATCCTTTGAACGGCTTCTCATATTTGCTATTGTTCCCCCGTGGCTCTTGTTTACCTCTTGAATTCTTGTTCCAGCGTCCCCGTCGTGCGGCGAGCGCGTCCTCTGATTTCTTTGTCTGAACGGCAATACTGTCATTACTTCTCTCGTAGTCATTCAGCAGCATTCCCTTCACTTTCTCAAAGCTCAGGTTGTCTTCACCAACGGCATCGAGGGCAGTTATCAGCGGCTTGAATTCATCGGGTAGGCTTGAAAGTAGAAGTACAGTACAGTACAGTACAGTACAGTACAGTACAGTACAGTACAGTACAGTACAGAATACAGTACAGTGCAGTACAGTACAGTACAGTACAGAATACAGTGCAGTACAGTACTGAGTGAGTGCAGTGCAGTACAGTATGGACAGTACGTGTACAGTGCAGTGCAGTGCAGTACAGTACAGTATGTACAGTGCAGCAGTAGAGTGCAGTACAGTACAGTATGTACAGTGCAGGCAGTAGAGTACAGTGCAGTACAGTACAGTGCAGGCAGTACAGTACAGTGCAGGCAGTACAGTGCAGCGCAGTACAGTACAGTGCAGGCAGTAGAGTGCAGTACAGTACAGTACAGTGCAGGCAGTAGAGTGCAGTACAGTGCAGGCAGTAGAGTACAGTGCAGTACAGTACAGTGCAGTGCAGGGAGTAGAGTACAGTGCAGTACAGTACAGTACAGTGCAGGCAGTAGAGTACAGTGCAGTACAGTACAGTGCAGGCAGTAGAGTGCCGTACAGTGCAGGCAGTAGAGTGCAGTACAGTACAGTACAGTGCAGGCAGTAGAGTACAGTACAGTACAGTGCAGTGCAGGGAGTAGAGTACAGTGCAGTACAGTACAGTACAGTGCAGGCAGTAGAGTACAGTACAGTACAGTACAGTACAGTACAGTACAGTACAGTACAGTACAGTACAGTGCAGGCAGTAGAGTAGAGTAGAGTACAGTACAGTACAGTACAGTACAGTACAGTACAGTACAGTACAGTGCAGTGCAGGGAGTAGAGTACAGTGCAGTACAGTACAGTACAGTGCAGGCAGTAGAGTACAGTGCAGTACAGTACAGTGCAGGCAGTAGAGTACAGTACAGTGCAGTGCAGGGAGTAGAGTGCAGTACAGTGCAGTACAGTACAGTGCAGGCAGTAGAGTACAGTGCAGTACAGTACAGTACAGTGCAGGCAGTAGAGTACAGTACAGTACAGTACAGTACAGTACAGTACAGTACAGTACAGTACAGTACAGTACAGTACAGTGCAGGCAGTAGAGTACAGTGCAGTGCAGTACAGTACAGTGCAGGCAGTAGAGTGCAGTGCAGTACAGTACAGTGCAGGCAGTAGAGTGCAGTACAGTACAGTGCAGGCAATAGAGTACAGTACAGTACAGTACAGTACAGTACAGTACAGTACAGTACAGTACAGTACAGTACAGTACAGTACAGTACAGTACAGTACAGTACAGTACAGTGCAGGCAGTAGAGTACAGTGCAGTGCAGTACAGTACAGTGCAGGCAGTAGAGTGCAGTGCAGTACAGTAGAGTGCAGGCAGTGGAGTGCAGTACAGTACAGTACAGTGCAGGCAGTAGAGTGCAGTGCAGTACAGTACAGTGCAGGCAATAGAGTGCAGTGCAGTACAGTACAGTACAGTGCAGGCAGTAGAGTGCAGTACAGTGCAGTACAGTGCAGGCAGTAGAGTACAGTGCAGTGCAGTGCAGTGCAGTGCAGTACAGTACAGTGCAGTGCAGTGCAGTAGAGTACAGTGCAGGCAGTACAATGTCAGTATTATGGTACATGTACAGTACTACAGCAGAGGTGCTGGAAGCAACCCAGGGCAATGGGGGCATAATCTTGAAAAAGTGAAAAAGGGTACTTTCACTGTACACTGTAGTGGGAAAAGCTGTCTACTTTGTAGCTGTTTATTATTTAATATCTATTGCTGGAAGATGCACACAGTCTGACAGACTCACAGTAAACATTTGTCAATAACAATTTTTTTCAATCAGCGATGACCAGCGACGATTAGTTCAGGCTTCTTCCTCCTCATTACACATCTCGCTCACAAAATTTAAAGGTTTCTCCGGCAGCGCCCCTGCAGTACAGCACAGTGCAGTAGTGTCAAATATATAGTACAGTACAGCACAGCACAGCACAGTACAGTACAGTACAGTACAGTACAGTACAGTACAGTACAGTACAGTACAGTACAGTACAGTACAGTACAGTACAGTACAGTACAGTACAACTGTAGTACAGTACAGTACAATACAGTGCAGTACAGTACAGTACAGTACACTATCAGTATTATGGTATTGTACAGTACATACAGTACAGTCTCAGTATTATGATACATGTACATGACTGTACATGATAACCTACTAACAATAACTAATTAACCAGGTTTGACTCCCACACCAGCCAAATCCAACCCCTTTATTATTTTACTGACTGTCTAGTAACAGCAGACAATTTTACACATCAAGTGAGAACCTCTCTGGTATAGTCAAAGGGTTGAAGCCATTGTGACACTCGCGGTTAAAGGGCATATGACTCGAAAATTAAGTTTGTCTTATTGAAAAGAACATTTAAAATCATATGATAAAATAACTTTGCAGTTTTTGGTTTCCGTGCTTCATTTTTGAGATATTCCAGTTTGTTTGATATGCAAATACAGTAGACAACTTTTTACATCACATGTGCATAATGAGTATTATGTGTTACTGAGGGAAGTTTACATATCTTTGCTATAAGTGTGAAACAAAATCACTTGGAATTCTACATGTTTGGTGTTGTGGGTAGAAACACACACAAGCTTCCTTTGAGTTAGCCCATGTTTTCATAATAGCAAATGTAAAAAGTTGTGTCATTTGCATATATCAAACAAGCTGGAATATCTCAAAAACGAAGCAAGGAAACCAAAAACTGCAAAAGATGTTATTTTATCATTTTAAATGTTCTTTTCAATAAGACAAACTTAATTTTCGAGTCATATATGCCAGCCAAAACCGACCCCTTTGTTATCTTACTTTGTCTAACACCAGATGATTTTACTTGTCAAAAACCTCTCGTAGTACAAAGAAGCAATGTATTGATTTTAGGAGACAACGTTAGCATAATTTGGTATTGATATGTATATACTTGATACATTTTAATTTATTAAAATGTATTTTACATTAATTTTTTAAAATGTGTTTTAGGTTGGATGAGGGATGTGCGAGCAGCTGGAAACAACACTAGAATAGGTAATAAGAGAGAATACTTATCTGTACTGTCATAGAAAATAAATTAGGTTTACCAGAACAGCCTTTGTATCAATCAATCAATTAATTAGACAGTCAGTGAGTGAGTCAATCAATCAATCAATTAATTAGACAGTCAGTGAATGAGTGAGTGAGTGAGTCAATCAATCAATTAATTAATTAATTAATTAATTAATTAGACAGTCAGTGAGACATGAGTCAATCAATCAATTAATTAATTAATTAATTAATTAATTAATTAATTAGACAGTGAGTAAGTGAGTCAATCAATTAATCAATCAATTAGACAGTCAGTGAGTGGGTCAATGAATCAATCAATCAGTCAATCAATCAATCAATCAATCAATCAATTAGACAGTCAGTGAGTGAGTGAGTCAATCAATTAATTAATTAATTAATTAATTAATTAATTAATTAATTAGACAGTCAGTGAGTGAGTCAATCAATTAATCAATCAGTTAGACAGTGAGTGAGTGAGTGAATGAGTCAATCAATCAATCAATCAATCAATCAATCAATCAATCAATTAGACAGTCAGTCAGTGAGTCAATGAATGAATGAATCAACCAACCAATCAATCAATCAATCAATCAATCAATCAATCAATCAATCAATCAATCAATCAGCCAATTAGACAGTCAGTGCGTGAGTCAATGAATGAATGAATCAATCAATCAATCAATCAATCAATAATCAATTATCAATTAGACAGTCAGTGACTCAGTGAGTGTCAGTGAATGAGTCAATTAATTGTCAATCACTCACTTAATTAATCAATCAGTCAGTTATTCAATCAATGAATGAATGGATGAATCAGTTAATTAATTAATTAATCAATCAATGAATCAATCAATCAATCAATCAATGAATTAATCATTTAATCAGTCACTCATCTATTAATCAATTAATGAGTCAGTCAGTCAATCATTTAATAAATTAATCAATCACTCAGTCAGTCAATTAATCTATCAATAGATTAATCTATCAATAGATTAATTGTTCAATCAATCAGTCAGTCACTCAATCAATCAATCAATCATTCAATCAGTACTCAGGCCTTGCCTGGAGTAAAACAGACACGCTCTATAAAAAGCGCTCCTTGGAGACTCCAGGCGCTCGTTTTCGCGCGCCTACGTAAATCTGAGCCAGACAGATGTCATAACTACGGCGCCGCCGCGTGCCGTTTTATTCCTTCGCAGACAACGTACTTTTATCTTTCGTTGTTTACTGTATTTATTCCAATAGACGCCCACTATAAAAAAACACCCCTCTACCAATAAAAAAAACCCTCCAATAAACGCCCCCTAATAAATGCTACTTCCAAATATACCTGTCAACACAAAACGTGAAGCAAAAATACAATGCCAGCGCTTTATTTTTTAACAATAACTTTTAAGAAGATGAAGTTTTTTTATTGTTACATGTAAATTGCGCGAACATTTTTTGTTTCTAATTGCTTATTCGGATGTTAAGGATGCATATGATGAACTTTTTAGTTCTTATATATTGATGATGAGATTGTGTGAACATTTGTGTTACGTGTTTTTTGTTTAATAATTGAAATATCAAATTTTGAAATAAACGCCTCTCTAATAAACGCCTCTCTCTGAATAAACGCCCCCTTCAGAGCTCAACTTTTCAATAAACGCCCAGGGCGTCTATTGGAATAAATACGGTAGTTTTATTTTTCACCTTGCTCGGTTTTCTGCGTTCTTTTAAGGGAATATATTCAATAGCCTCTGGCAAAACAATAGATTAATATTCCCTTCTGATATTCCCCTCTAAAGCTCTAATATTCCCCTCTACCATTCCTCGCTATAATATTCTTCTTTAATCTTCCCGTCTAGTATACTATGTGAAAAATAAGTACCTCGGGGATATGTGATTTATTAAATCACATATCCTCTCGTGGCCTCAAAATAACCTATACATATTTACAGAGAGATTATGAGAGATTACACTTGGACAAACCAGTCAAAGTTGACTCGCAAACACGTAACCAAGCAAAGACGTAACAAGAGGATGTTTATGTTGTTTATATTTTAAATAAAAACATAGAAGACAAGTATTAATATTTGAAGAAATACCAAATTAGAATAGTCTTTTGAAAACAGGTTTTCAAAATTACGCGACCCTGGAAGTTGACATGCATGTTGCGTGATGTGAGTTCTATATCAATTTGTTGTCACAAAATGGCGGACATCAATACGAACTGAGTCAGAATACAATGAAATGAAGACGTTAATGGTGAATTATTTAAGCATATAACAATTCAATCGATGGGAACATTTGTTGAATACGATGACAAAGTAAGTTGTATTGAAGTATTTTGAATTGCCATAAAACTCGCATGTCGACTGCAATATTTCCGGCCTGGTCGCTTAATTTTTAAAACGGCTGTAAATGCAGGCGCGCGAGCAAAGGCGCGCCATACGTATTCTGAAGCGCGCTTGCTCGATCGAGCGCCTTTCCGGGCAAGTCCTTAGGACTAGTTGATGAATTACATGTAATTAAAAATTAAGTCATTAATTTTGTACGTAATATTTAAAACACGAGCAGGAGTGTTTTATTAGATTTAAAAGCACGAGGGCGCAGCCCGAGTGTTTTAGATCTGATAAAATACGTGATGCGAGTGTTTTGAATGGCTTCAAAAACGATTCGTTATTGGATGTTATGTTCATTTGTATTCTTTATGTAAAATTGTATGTTCATTAGTATTCTTTCTGACGTCAAGAAGTTTTATCAGGTATAAAACCACGGACATGGTACTGATTTCCTTTGTGTTTTCCTCGTGAATTATTAATGAGTTTTTGAATTTTGTTTTTAAGTTCCTAGATTATTGTTTGATAGATGGAGTTATTCTGACTTCCATGCCATCTTCAGCAACGAGCATGCTATGACTGACTTAGTGATGGTTGTTGTCAACTTCATGAAGGTGATTGATGGCTTGCCGTATTGTTTATCTATCGATCATTTATCATGATGGTAGAACGCATACTAATAGTGAACACTGGTAACTAACTAAAGAACAGATTACTGAACCAACTAATGAAAGATCCAACTACAGTACCAGTTAGCTACTTACAGTACGGTACCTTTGTACAGTAACAAATGAATTTATGAATAATTAATGAACTAACAAACCAACTAATGAACTAACCAAGAGAATCGACTAATGAACCAACTAATGAACCAACCAAAGGAATCAACTAATGAACCAACTAAATAAATCAACTAATGAACCAACCAAAAAATTTCAACTAATGAAACAACCAAATAAATCAACTAATGAACCAACTAATGAACCAACCAAAGGAATCAACTAATGAATCAACTAATGAACCAACTAAATAAATCAACTAATGAATCAACTAATGAACCAACTAAATAAATCAACTAATGAACCAACCAAAGGAATCAACTAATGAACCAACTAATGAACCAACCAAATGAACCAACTAATGAACCAACCAAATAAATCAACTAATGAACCAACTAATGAGCCAACCAAAGGAATCAACTAATGAACCAACTAATGAACCAACCAAATGAATCAACTAATGAACCAACCAAATAAATCAACTAATGAACCAACTAATGAAGCAACCAAAGGAATCAACTAATGAACCAACTAATGAGCCAACCAAATAAATCAACTAATGAACCAACTAATGAACCAACCAAAGGAATCAACTAATGAACCAACTAATGAACCAACCAAAGGAATCACTAATGAACCAACTAATGAGCCAACCAAATAAATCAACTAATGAACGAACTAATGAACCAACCAAAGGAATCAACTAATGAATCAACTAATGAACCAACTAATGAACCAACCAAAGGAATCACTAATGAACCAACTAATGAGCCAACCAAATAAATCAACTAATGAACCAACTAATGAACCAACCAAAGGAATCAACTAATGAATCAACTAATGAATCAACTAATGAACCAAGTAGTGAGCCAACCAAATAAATCAACTAATGAACCAACCAAATAAATCAACTAATGAACCAACCAAAGGAATCAACTAATGAACCAACTAATGAACCAACCAAAGGAATCAACTAATGAATCAACTAATGAACCAACCAAATAAATCAACTAATGAACCAAGTAGTGAGCCAACCAAATAAATCAACTAATGAACGAACTAATGAACCAACCAAAGGAATCAACTAATGAATCAACTAATGAACCAACTAAGGAATCAACCAAAGGAATCAACTAATGAACCAACTAATGAACCAACCAAAGGAATCAACTAATGAATCAACTAATGAACCAACTAAATAAATCAACTAATGAATCAACTAATGAACCAACCAAAGGAATCAACTAATGAACCAACTAATGAACCAACCAAAGGAATCAACTAATGAACCAACTAATGAACCAACCAAAGGAATCAACTAATGAATGTACTAATGAACCAACTAAATAAATCAACTAATGAACCAACCAAAGGAATCAACTAATGAACCAACTAATGAACCAACTAAATAAATCAACTAATGACCAACCAAAGGAATCAACTAATGAACCAGCTAATTAACCAACCAAAGGAATCAACTAATGAACCAACTAATGAACCAACCAAAGGAATCAACTAATGAATCAACTAATGAAGCAACCAAAGGAATCAACTAATGAATGAACTAATGAACCAACTAATGAACCAACCAAAGGAATCAACTAATGAACCAACTAATGAACCAACCAAAGGAATCAACTAATGAACCAACTAATGAACCAACTAATGATCCAACCAAAGGAATCAACTAATGAACCAACTAATGAACCAACCAAAGGAATCAACTAATGAACCAACTAATGAACCAACTAATGATCCAACCAAAGGTATCAACTAATGAATCAACTAATGAACCAACTAATGATCCAACCAAAGGAATCAACTAATGAATCAACTAATGAATCAACTAATGATCCAACCAAAGGAATCAACTAATGAATCAACTAATGAACCAACTAATGAACCAACTAATGATCCAACCAAAGGAATCAACTAATGAATCAACTAATGAAGCAACCAAAGGAATCAACTAATGAAGCAACCAAAGGAATCAACTAATGAATCAACTAATGAACCAACTAATGAAGCAACCAAAGGAATCAACTAATGAATCAACTAATGAACCAACTAATGAAGCAACCAAAGGAATCAACTAATGAACCAACTAATGATCCAACCAAAGGAATCAACTAATGAATCAACTAATGAACCAACCAAAGGAATCAACTAATGAACCAACTAATGAACCAACCAAAGGAATCAACTAATGAATCAACTAATGAAGCAACCAAAGGAATCAACTAATGAATGAACTAATGAACCAACTAATGAAGCAACTAATGATCCAACCAAAGGAATCAACTAATGAACCAACTAATGAAGCAACCAAAGGAATCAACTAATGAACCAACTAATGAAGCAACCAAAGGAATCAACTAATGAACCAACTAATGAGCCAACCAAATAAATCAACTAATGAACCAACTAATGGACCAACCAAAGGAATCAACTAATGAACCAACCAAATAAATCAATTAATGAACCAACCAAATGAATCAACTAATAAACCAACCAAATAAATCAACTAATGAACCAACCAAAGGAATCAACTAATGAACCAACCAAATAAATCAACTAATGAACCAACCAAATGAATCAACTAATGAACCAACCAAATAAATCAACTAATGAACCAACTAATGAGCCAACCAAAGGAATCAACTAATGAACCAACTAATGAACCAACTAATGAAGCAACCAAAGGAATCAAATAATGAATCAACTAATGAACCAACTAACGAAGCAACTAATGAACCAACCAAATAAAGCAACTAATGAACCAACCAAAGGAATCAACTAATAAACCAACCAACCAAAGGAATCAACTAATGAACCAACCAACCAACCAACCAACCAACCAAAGGAATCAACTAATGAACCAACCAAAGGAATCAACTAATGAACCAACCAAATGAATTAACTAATGAATCAACTAATGAACCAACCAAATGAATCAACAAATGAATCAGCTAAATAATCAACTAATGAACCAACCAAATGAATCAACTAATGAACCAACTAATGAACCAACTAATCAATCAACTAATGAACTAACTAACTAACTAACTAACTAACTAACTAACTGACTAACTAACTAACTAACTAACCAACCAACTGACAGACCAACTAATGAATCAATTAATGAACCAACCAAATGAATCAAGTAATGAATCAACTAAGGAATCAACTAATGAACCAACCAAATGAATCAACTAATGAACCAACTAATGAACCAACTAATCAATCAACTAATGAACTAACTAACTAACTAACTAACTAACTAACCAACTGACAAACCAACTAATGAACCAATTAATGAACCAACCAAAGGAATCGACTAATGAATCAACTAATAACTAACTAACGAACTAACTGACGAACCAACTAGTGAACCAATTAATGAACCAACCCAAGGAACCAACTAACGAACCAACTAACGAACCAACTGATGAACCACTTAACCTCTTGCTATCTTATCTATTTCTTGATAGGCTTATCAGTTTGATGGTGTTGTCTTAGAAGTCTGGATGCAGTTCAGTGGTGATGCTAAACAGTAAGAAACTATAGTATTGAATGAAAACTAATTAAACAATCTGTTTCTATCGACCAGTGTTTACATTTAGGTTTTCATGATTCAATATTGATTGATTGGTTATTGGCTTTTTTTAGTGAATTGTATTTGCTTGTTAGTAAGCTGGCTAATGGTCTTCATCTTAGTGACTTCAAGATTATTCTAGTTGTCCCACCTTTGGCAGTCAACAAGTTAGTGTCAGTAAAGAAATAGATATGTACCTATGTTATTATCACCATCATAATCATGATCATGATAATAATCCTTATCTTATTGCAATCATCACCATCATTTTTTATCATCATCACCATTATCATCATCAATTTCATCATCATCATCATCAATAATCATCAATCAACATCATCACAACATCATCATCATTATCATGATCATTATCATCACTATCACCATCATCAATCAACATCATCATTCAGCATCATAATCATCATCACCAACATCATGATCAACATCATCACCAACATTATCATCATTATCACCATCATCAATGAACATCAACATCAACATCATTATCATCACTATCTTGATCATCTCGATTATCATCAGCAGCAGGCCCATTATCATCATTACCATCACCATATATTATCATCAATTCATCATCATTTTATCTTAAAGATTTTGTTTTTGATTTTTTTAGCAAAGGTCGAAGCGTATTTTCTAGGGAAGATTTTCAACTTTTGTATCCAGTTGTAGATGGTTTCAGTCTCATGACTTATGATTACTCATCACACGGAGGGTACGCTTCTAATGCAAAAAGTTTGAAATGTTATTACTTGTACCCACTGATCTCTAAATAAACTGGATAGGCCATTCCCTATGGCCAGCAGTCAAACATTTCGTGGCAGTCGCCGCCATCTTACGTAGTGGAACATATGACGCATTGTGGCCTTAGAACTTGTTCCCAATCCCAATGTTGCCCAGCATAAGCAATCTTGACGTCAGCACGGTCAGATTGTCCGGGGGTAGCAATATTATCACAGAATAGTAAGACAACCAGAAGTCCGACTCGTGTCGGAACCTTTGAAGTTTATGTCCTCGCGCATGTCGCCTCGCGCATCTTGATTCCTCGCCATCCTACGCCATCCTACGCCATCCTGGCAAGTTCCCCCGGCAGTTTTAGCCTTCTTTTGAAGGTCCAAACTGCCGGGGGAACTTGCCAGGATGGCGTAGGATGGCGTAGGACATTGCGTAGGATCGCGTAGGATGGCGTAAAATATCGCGCCTGCGCATTGAAGAAATGCGGACAAGTTTTCACTCGAGTCGGACTTCTGGTTGTCTTACTATTCTGTGATATTATTATGTGTGCTGTGCCGGGGGAGTCGGGAAAGCCGTAAAGCAAACAACAGATGCCGGTTCGTTTAGTTTTCACTGTTTAACAACAAATACAGTCAAACGATGGCAAGTACACAACACGAAATATTGTTAAGGCATTAAGATTACTGTAAAAGACTTGAAATTGAATTCGTCGTAGATTTTATTGTCTGTTTTTCAGTTTATATTATCGTGAAGTTTCTTCGTTGTCGGCACTGAAGAAAAACAACGAAATTTAAAAGTTTTAAAGCTCATTAACAGAAACAAATACAAGAAATTAACGTCTTAAACCTTATTAAGTACTTCTTGTGTCCTTACATTCGTTTAAATTTTCTTAAAATACCTCTTTTTGTCTGTTTTCAATCTACGAAAGCTATGAACTTCAGTGGCAGCTATCTTGGGTAGTGGTCACGTCATACAACTTGCACGCAAAATCCCTCTCTCTTCCGCAGCAGAGTGCAATATAATTCCAAAAACTTGGTCTGACATGTCAGATCAACCCAGGTTTTGGTCGGACATGATCGGACACTAATTATTCTTGAATTCAATGGAGAAAATTTTTTTAAATTTTAATTTAACAACTTAAAAGAAAAGTAAATAAAACTTAAATAGAAGAAAAGTTGTACTCTGGCTTGTACAATACATTGTAGCAACCTCACTGGCACAACCGTATGCACAATGGTCAATAGAACAACAACTTAGTCACAGTATAAATATAAAATACTTATCCTAATACATGACAAAAAATATTAGCTGGTATTACTAATTTACTATATAACATAATATAAGTTCAGTACTAAATACTTAATTAAGCAGATTATACGGACAGTGTGAGAAATTAGCTTCGAAGTTTAAAAACAAGCGAATAAGCGATATTTCGCACTTAACGACTCAAAACAGAATGCGCTAGAAAAGGCTGGCTCAATGCGGGAAAACATCTTCCCTTGCACATGTAACCGATTACGTTTTGGTTTTGCGAGAATGAGGGAGAAGTTACTGCGGCCAAATGGTCGGCCAAAATGTCCGTGCAGAGCAATCAGTGGACGGCCATATTCGCGCGGAATATGGTCGGTGGCCGACCGTTATATTGCACTCTGCTCCGCAGAGGTTCTTTCGGAGATCGGTTATGTCGGGGATCGTTGGAGATGCGTCGAAATCGTCAGCTGGACATTCGCCCGCAATACTTATGTCCAGCTGACGCTTCCGAGCATCTCCGACGACCCCCGAAACCTCCAATCTCCGAAATTTGACCTCTGCGGAGGAGAGGCAAAATCCGGCCCAATGGCCCACCCAGTTTGTATAGAGATCAGCGCTTGTACCGTAGAGTTATCAAAGTAGCGATCCCCCCGAAAGTAACGCGTTACATTTAACACATATAACTTTTTCTTTGAAAAAGATGCTCACAAACATTATCAAACTCATTAATAATTCATGAGGAAAATTCAAAAGAAAGAAATAATTATTTGATTAGTATTTAGAAATCGGAGGAAGATTACAGTCAAATTTAGCAAAGTGTGAGATCAATTTCCTCTTGAAATATTGATTCGTTTGAGAAGCTATATCCAACACTCGTCAACGTTCGTCCTCCGATGGCTAAATAGTGAACCTGCACAATCCAACGAGAATGAACGAATAATCTTATTAACTGAACAACTCAGTCGTCCAGACTCGTACGGACTCGCTTTCCTATTGGTTGAGACGACAA
>OZ036005.1:4745746-4958246 GCA_964035015.1 Corallium rubrum | reverse complement strand
CCTTCCTTCCTTCCTTCCTTCCTTCCTTCCTTCCTTTCCTTCCTTCCTTTCCTTCCTTTCCTTCCTTCCTTCCTTCCTTCCTTCCTTCCTTCCTTCCTTCCTCCCTCCCTCCCTTCCTTCCCTTCCCTCCCTCCCTTCCCTACCTACCTCCCTCCCTACCTCCCTCCCTTCTTCCTTCCTTCCTTCCTTCCTTCCTTCCTTCCTTCCTTCCTTCCTTCCTTCCTTCCTTCCTTCCTTCCTTCCTTCCTTCCTTCCTTCCTTCCTTCCTTCCTTCCTTCCTTCCTTCCTTCCTTCCTCCTCCCCCCTCCCTCCTTCCTTCCTTCCTACCTACCTCCCTCCCTACCTCCCTCCCTCCCTTCTTTCCTTCCTTCCTTCCTTCCTTCCTTCCTTCCTTCCTTCCTTCCTTCCTTCCTTCCTTCCTTCCTCCCTCCCTCCCTCCCTCCCCCCCCTCCCTCCCTCCCTCCCTTCCCTTCCTTCCTTCCTCCCTCCCTACCTACCTCCCTCCCTTCTTTCTTCCTTCCTTCCTTCCTTCCTTCCTTCCTTCCTTCCTTCCTTCCTTCCTCCCTCCCTTCCTTCCTTCCTTCCTTCCTCCTCCCTTCCTTCCTTCCTTCCTTCCTTCCTTCCTTCCCTATCTCTCCTTTCTTTCTTACTTTTCCCTTTTTTTCTTCCTTCCTTTTGGGAAGGTCTCGGATTCGTGGTGTCGGGTGTCGGCTTTTTGTCGGCTGCTGGCCGTGCTTTCCCGAGCGGCATCCGAGACATGGCGATATGTATATATTGTTATTGGCACTCTCGTTGTGAAGGATGGCAAATGGCGAGGCATTCAATTTTTCTTCTGCAAAGTGGATTGCCACAGATCAAATTGATGGAGTTTTAGAGTATCTTAAAGCAGTTAAGTGATCATATTTTAATATGTAGCCTAAACTGCGTAGAAAAATTGCTTTGTTTGGGAACTATGCATGACTGAATTATCGAAAATACATGTACGTGCATGCTGAGTGTTGCATGATCATTGATCTATGTACAAGCTAGCCTATAGCTTAGATCAACTTATCTAAGAATACAACTAAGTATTTAACCATGTTTTTAAATTAAGAGCTAAGTTTGCTCTTTTTAGTACAAGCAACAAAATCCTAGACAATTTAAACTCATTTCGATATTTTCCAAGAACTATTAAAGTCGCACTTTAAAAGTTCTGCCAAGGAGGGCCAAAGGTTTCTAGGTTATATAAATACAATAAACATTAAATAAGTTTTCTATAAAACTGTGTGTACAAAAGCAAACAGGTCGAGTAATTCTTTCTAGCTTTTAGACAGTAAATAAACGGCTGGACTTGTTTTTGGGGGTGTGTATTATGTTGAGAACTCACAGAATCAGGGAAGCACAGTCAGACTTCTCAATATGGGAACTAGTATGCATATGGTGAAACATGGATATGCATGGTCAACCTGGGAGTCAGAGCCAGGAGAGCCCCTTTCCAACCTACTCAAGCTCAGGGCCGGATTAGGGTTGTGCAGGGCCTGCAGCATATTTTCAGCGCAGGGCCTCTTGACCCCTCCTCGATGGCATTGTTGAACACCTTACCAAAAAAAATTCAAAGATACAAAAGATTAAAAATTCTTTAGAAAAGGTGGATTCCAGTCCTCGCACGAAGCAACTCACAGTTCGCTGCGAGCACTCGTAAGCTTGCTGCGAGTGTTTTCCCGTGTTGATGGTTAATTTGCATGCATGGATATGGAAGGAAGAAATTACATAAATTAATTGAAATTTCACCTCGACTTTCTCTTAAAATACTGATTTATTTGAGATGCTATATCAAACACTCAGAAGAGTGCTTCATCAGGATAGCCAAACACCTCAAAGTTTGTTCAAAAAACTCGGCTATCGCTTTCATTGGTCTTGAAACCCAGTGACTGGGCCATGACTTATCTCAAGGAGTGGCCTTTGGTGGAAATACAGTGGAAACTGTGAGTACTCGCAGCTTGGTACTCACAGCTCACTGCGAGTTGCTTCGCGCGAGGACTGGAAATCCGTTTTAAGACTGTTTAGCTGCTTCTGTATTGCGCCTGATCAAACTTGACTTTTTATGCATTTCAGCTATTTAGAGTATGATCTTTCATGATTCAGAACAGTTCGAGATCATAAGACTCCAATAAATGCGAAATGTGATGACAGTATTTGGAAATACAGTTTCCACATTGTTGGCTACAAGAAGCCTGTTTATTCACAATTCCGGCGACTCCATGTTTAGTCTGATGTCATCATTACTCATCAAGGGGAGCTCCTGGCAAAACCTGGCCAATAAAGGGTTAACAAGTGATTAACTCATTCCTGACTGCATGAGCTGGCCAAAAATGGTCCCTTTATTGTTTAACTCTTTCTAATGCCAGGTGATTTTACTCACCAGAGGAAAATGTTCTGACATCCTAGGTAGCAATGAGTTGACCCATGCTGCTTCATCCAAGTTTTAGAAAAGGGCTTTGCTTGAAATGTCAGCTTGCAGCTTAGCCCCTGTTCACTTTGCTTTCAATTGATATTAACTGGTGTTTTTTATTGAAATCTTACAGATTGACTGGAGTGAACGATGGTTAATTGCCCTTATGGTTCTCCATGTTTTGACATTTTTGTTAATCTTTTTGAATCGATACCGAACTAACTTGCTTGTTGCTGTCTTTGGCTTGCTGTGTAAGTCGATCTGTTGTATCTTAATAAAAAGGTGTTACTCCAAGTGACATGAACCATACTGGACAAGTAGAGAATACTCTACTTGGCCCGGCCACGACCTTCAGTTTACTAGTCCAATGCTCTACCAACTGAGCTACAGGTCAAGTTGGGAGCTGAAGGTCGAATGACGTCAGTACTGGCCCTTTGCAAATCGCAAATTGCGAAGCGATTTTAAAAATTGCAAAAATCTGCGAAGCAATTTTTTTAAAGTTGCGAAGCGCATTTAGCGACGCTGTTTTGTATTTTTATATATTTCGCAAAATCGACGTTTCGTGAAATCGCGTTTCAGGCGTGTCACCAAACCTCAGGCCGGATATAAGAAGTCTTAAAAATACACTTCAAACGTGATAACACCATTTCATGGTTTGGTTATTCGGCTCGCTGGAGTTAAAGCTGGATAGCTTGCGTCTCAGGTGTATCTGATATGGCTAAATGTGAAAAGTAGGGATGTGATTTGAACGTTACCTTAATAAAAAGTTATAGTGGAGATCGTAAAAAGATTGAGAAATTAAGATGTTCTGTCTGCGAACAGTTTTCGACAACTCCGACAAGAATTCAATCATTCAATCGCTGGATATTTAGACGCTTGGAGACAAGTTTAAATCCCGTGCATGAATCGCCGATAGGAAGAGGTTTAAAGAAGATGGCAGAGATCGACGATTATGCTTACTCGGTTCAAGAATCTTTTTCGATGACGCGTGCGATCGCACGTGTGAAAAGCCATGTTCAATTGTTCATTCACATTGCAATTTTGAAAATGTGTGAAAGTTTCAGTAATGTCACATCTCACAAGGTAAAGCCGGTTTTTCACTGGCGAATTTTGTCAGGCGAGGCGACATTTCTATTGTCAAAATTGAATAGATTGGAATAGATTTCTAATTAGTTCCACTCGAGAGCTTATAGGACAAAAGAAAATGGTCACTTCGCGCGACGAAACTCGCCAGTTGAAAACCGGCTTAACAACTGTAAGATCTCACAACGTAACGTAAGATCTCACAACGTAATAACGTAAGGTCTCACAACGTAACGTAAGACAGGGTTCGAAATAACGTTCAGAAAATATGCCTAATAGACCTTTCCGCGCGCATGAAGTGAATGGATCACATGATCTTTCTTTCTGGAAAATCTGATTGGCTAATGTCCAAAGTTTTGGATGTCCGAAGTTTTGCGAGAGCCAATCAAATCACTCAACGCGTTATCCACGCACTTCGTGCGGAAAGGTCCATTTTGTAGGCTGTTTTTTGTAGGTCAAAATTTTTGCCCGCTGTTTCCCAACATGGTCAATCGAGATATGGTCTGGAAACTCGGCAAACTTCAAAGCTCCTATAATGAGCTGTGATTTTATGTTGAACCGTACCTTACACCGTGCACAACCTTTGTTTTAGGTTTATTAATATTTAAATGGCACGGTTGAGTGATTGAACTGAAACGTTGCTATTGGACAATTCGTTCATTATACTAAAATACAATGTGTTCAGTGATCGTGCACCGTGCACAAAAATGCATAAAGGTGAACGAAAAGATAGACCAAAGACTTTAGCTGAGTTTCCAGACCATATCTCGATTGACTATGTTTCTAAGCAGCAAAGTTACGTTCCAAATAATCACCGGCAAGGTCCTACAGCTGCTGACTATCGCCAGGCCGGCTGCTATTTCGAACCCTGTAAGATCTCACAACGTATTACGTAAGGTTTCACAACGTAATGTAAGATCTCTGGACAACATAATTACGTAAGGTTTCAGAAGGTATCCTAAGATCTCACAACGTAAGGTAAGGTTTCAATGCAAGATATCAAGAGATACGGCTTTCTTAGTTTTCGTTTAAAAAAGGACAACACAGATGTGTAGATAATATAAAACTGTTAGGTCTGCCATTCATATGATGATCAGGTTTAACACACGTGCGATGCGCAAAGTTATTTACGCGTGCGAATTACCGCATACGTGCAGTTTTCTTTACGAAAAGGTCTGTTAATTATCCAGCGCAAAATTACTGCATGCACATTCGCTTTTGTGACCTTCTGAAAATTCATACTCTCAGGGAGCCCCTAAAATTGTATTCTACCAAGTTGTTGTCCTTTCGAGACGACGACACCGAGAGATCTTTCAAAAAAAATTGCGAAGCTGTTTTTGAGCGCTAATTCGGACCCTGACTTTGGCTATTATGATATAATTGTCAGTTGTTTGCTGTACAAGCTGTGTTAGTTGGTAATACTCAGAAAAACTCTGAGCTCTAAGCGGGACTCGAACCCACAACCTTCTGAATGCTAGCCAGACGCTCTAGCCAGACGCTCTAACCAGACGCTCTAACCAGACGCTCTAACCAGACGCTCTAGAAACTAACTAACAGTGTTTAACTGGAAACGTACTGTTACAACGCGACTTGTAGACCAACAAGTACTTGTAACCGAGCGGTTAAGACTCGTTCCTGGAGGACTGGGCACGGTCTATAAGTACCTTAATTAACCTTGCTCCGCTATCTGAGTTCTAGTGGCTCAATGGTTAGAGCGTCTGGCTAACATTCAGAAGGTTGTGGGTTCGAGTCCCGCTTTGAGCTCAGAGTTTTTCTGAGTATTATTAACTAACACAGCTTGTACAGCAAACAACTGACAATTATTACTAACATCAAGCTGCAATTTCTGAAACTAACTATTATGATATAATTTCAAAACAGACTAGTTTCTTCAATATCTAGACAACAGTCTTCATACATGACGATTTCGAATGATTATTGTGGGGCAGTGAATGTGGGTGGAGAATAATAATGTTCATCACTCAGAGTAATACCTTAGTTATTATTATTCTCCATCTGAGTTCACGGTCCCACAATAATTATTTGAAACTGTTAATCCTGTTATATCTTCTTATTAAATCTTTGAACATACATACATACATACAGTAGTAACAGTATCATGTACACATTATACACTTAATGTCTGCTGCCGAGGGAAACAGTTAATTTTGTTTTCCCGAGAGTAGACATTAAATGCTTTGTTATATAGCTTGAGTTTCGCTGAATAATTTCGATGTTTATCAAGGGAAAGTACACAAGAGACAAACGCTAAGACTTACCAATACATTTCGCCTGGCTCCGTAATTTCGCTTCAACCAAACAAATATAAGTCTCAGAACAAAAAACAGCAATATATTTCTCCAGTTAATCTTCACACATGCTTTGAAGACCTAGAAATATTCTTTTTTTCGTAGTAAACAAGCTTTTCTTTATAGGATGCCGTGAAGAGTTCAAAGTTCTAGCGGGTAACAATTGAAAACTTATTGACCGAGCAGGCAATAAGTTTTCAATTATTGCCCGCTCAGTAGACATTGAAATTTAGCTAACGTCATGTGACCACAAACCAACCAAATATGACAGTCATCGTTGCATCCAGTAAAACTCTAGCTATATAACAAAGTGTATTATTTTGTACTCATCATTAATTTTATCTTTAATTTTCTGTGAAGTACTTTTAGTGTATTTCTCTGAAAAACTAAATGCCTTGGCAGCAGCAAACTGGAGGCAAGTGGATTTTTTAAAAAATTTTGCAATTACCGTATAATAGATAAATTAATAGATAAAATAAATAAGTATATACAGCACCATATACATGTAAATGATTATACACAGTAGCAAATAGAAGTAATTTACGACTCACTATAGTTTTGCAGTCATCTAACTTATATACATGTGACAGAGCATGGAATACCATAGTAATGACCGGGTAAGTGGCCACCCCCACAATATGTTTTAATAAACCCTGGGGTGGGTGCTTACATGAGCAAAATGTGCCGGCCCACTCAAACAAGTCAAAGTCCGAATCTGAGTCCAAGGCAAACAATACGCCTCCAAGTTCTCTGCACAGGTTGTCTTCGTCTATGCAGGAACGTTTTTTGAAATGAGATAATCGTCAGTCCCATGTCAAGATTGTTTGAGACACTTATAATAATTATTATATCCAGTTTGAGGATCAAAATATGTCAACTGATTCTCATTGGTTAATAGGAGGTGGGCCTCTGCGAAGACATCGTCAGTTGTACTGAGAGAATGTTTAAAAATAACCTGGAAAATTACCTTTTCCTTAGACAGGGGGGTGGCTACATGCTTACCGGTCAACTACGGATCGACAGTAATGGCAGTTAGGATCACTATCTCTAGCTACTCTGCCAAAACATCCCAAAATTAGGGGTGGACTAATACTAATGGCACCAAAGATTTTAAAACTGTCAATAGTAATACAGTACTAATAAACTAAAGATTGAATCCTGTGGTACCGTATGTCCACATACAGTTAAAAAGTCATAGGAAATATCAATTAACCCATTGCTGCCTAGGATGAGATTTTTCCATTATTTGACGAGTAAAATTGCCATCTGGCATTTGGTAGATAAATTAGTAAAACATAAGGGGCCGCTTTTGACTGTCTCAATTAATTAGGAATGGGTTATATATATATACTAGCTGTAGTGTAGGCCCCCTGAAAGTAATGGCTGCCCGAAAGTAATGGCAAATTTTCGAGACCTCTAATAATTTCCAAAAGTAGTGGTACGGCCCTGAAAGTAATGGTTACCCGAAAGTAACGTGTTTCATTTGACCGATATGACTTTTTATGTGAAACAGATACCCACAAGCAGTTATGCACTGCTATGATTTCTATAGACACGTGCATGTATGTATGCATGTAACGCGTGCCCAAAAGAAAGTAACGACTCAATGGTTAACACTTTTATTACAAACATGGTGCCATAGTCAATCGAGATATGGTCTGGAAACTCGGCAAACTTCAAAGCGCCCATAATGAGCTGTGATTTTATGTTGAACCGTACCTTACACCATGCACATCCTTTGTTTTAGGTTTATTAATACTTAAATAGCACGGTTGAGTGATTGAACTGAAACGTTGCTATTGGACAATTCGTTCATTATACTAAAATACAATGTGTTCAGTGACCGTGCACCGTGCACAAAAATGCATAAAGGCGAACAAAAAGATAGACTAAAGACTTTAGCTGAGTTTCCAGCCCATATCTCGATTGACTATGATGGTGCAAACTTTCCAAGATACTATCTAAATTCATGGAACTAACGTGCGAGTGCAAGAACTAAGATAGATAAAAATAACTCCTCAATCAAATGTTGTCTTAACTAGCTGTCTTACTAGCTAGTTAAGACAACAATAACGGCCCCTCGAAAGTAGCGGTTCCCTGAAAGTAGTAGGCCCTAATGGGCACTAATCCCGAAAGTAGTGTGGGCCGCTAGTTTGGGAACTCTACGGTATCATGCACTTGTTAACCTATTGCACCTAGCTAAGATATGATATCTGAGGGTTCTCTCTTTGACAAGTAAAATTATGTCATGTTAGACAGGGTAAAACTATACAGGGGTCGTTTTTGGCAGAAATAGGAGAGATATGGTAATATTTTATTTTTATTATGATTGCTTTTTTAGGTTGTTTGCAAATGATCAGCACTTTGATTCACCTGGTTTATTTATATCTGTTGTCTATTCCACTCCAATGCTGTTCAACTGTTTGATCATAATTGTAAGCATGCTGTAATAACTCTACTGTACTGTGTTAGGGGCATGGAAGGCGGGACGGGACGTTTACCAGGACGGGACGTTAGACGGGACGTTTTTCATCCCGGGTTTATATGAAAATGTTTTCAGGCAGGACAGTTGTGACCGTTTCACAACACAGCTAGAAAGATGTAAAAACCACATTTGACAATATTATAAAGAGCTGCTGAGCACAGGTGGCGTGTGCAATTAGCGCGCTGCCTCTCACCAAAGAGTTAAGCCCGGTTAGACGGGGTTAGTACTGGGATGGGTGACCGCTTGGGAATTTCCCCATTGTCGGGCTTGGACTCATGTGAGTAGAGATGTAGTTGATCTCTCCTGTGCTTCGGGGGTTTTCCGCCGGGTTCTCCGGTTTTCCTCCCTCCATAAAATCAACACCTAACATCTTAGCTGTGATCCGTGGTCTGAATTGTGTCGTTGGCGGCTGCTTGGAGCGCCTTTGATATGCCTCGACACGGCCACGTTAATGATCTGCGTCCTTCGCAATTCAGCCGCTGGCTGCAAGTAAGGATGATTAGCTACCCAGTCCTTTATCCTTTATCCTTTATCCTACTAGCCTTCGGGCGGGAGGGAGATAGATAGATAGATAGATGGTTTATTGAAAAGACTTTGCAGCCAATAGGCTGAATTACGTCATATCTTACACTTTAAAATATATACAATGTTATAATAATAATAGTAAACAATTGTAAAACAGTTGTAACAAGTGTTAAAATCTAGACCTTGGTTGCATTAGATATTATAAAACTATTTTTAAATCTATTAGTGCGAAAATTTAAACTAAAGGTGCGATTCTTCCTTAACACTCTGGCATTGTTCCTTGGCGGCAAAAGACTTCGTAGTTTATGTTTTTCATTTGACATAATGTCCCGAAATAGCTTACTTGTCAAGTGTTGGCGTCGGTCTTGCAGAGATTCAAGTCCCGTATGTGTTAGCGCCTCATCATATGATTGCCAGGGGAATATAATGCGCATGGCACGCTTCTGAATTGTTTCTAATTCAATAGATAAATAGTCGGGTAAGCTATTGTGGAATACCGGGCATGCGTATTCAGTTAAGGGCCTAATACAAGTTCTGTAAAACTGAATTAGTTCACCACTGTTTATCTGGGATCTTTTAAGCTGAGCTAGGAAGTATAATCTCTTTCTCGCCTTCTTGATGATCTCTGAAATATGAACATTCCACTTGAGATTACTAGAAATATTTATACCTAAGATTTTGGCATTTTCAACTATTTCTAGATTATTTCCATTAACTATAATAGGGTCGAAATTAGACTTAGATTTGCTGAAGCTGATCCGCACGCAGTTCTTTGCATTTAGCTTCATTTAGCTGAAAACTATCTGCCTGGGTCTTGTTAACTAAAATGTCTACTGCGTCTTGGATGAGACTGGTCTCACCCTTAGTTACGATCTCAGCGATGGTGGTATCATCGACATACTTCCACATTGTAGTATCAGGAACGTCAAGATCATTTATCATTATTGTAAACAACCAGGGTCCGAGTTGGGAGGGAGGGAGGGAGGGAGGGAGGGAGGGAGGGAGGGAGGGAGGGAGGGAGGAAGGGAGGGAGGGAGGGAGGGAGGGAGGGAGGGAGGGAGGGAGGGAGGGAGGGAGGAAGGAAGGAAGGAAGGAAGGAAGGAAGGAAGGAAGGAAGGTGTGAAGTAGATTGGTTGGGTAGATATAGTAGATATTAGTGCATTGTTTTGGAAATCAGTGTTAAAGAGAGTAACAGAAAAAAGAAAGGTTAAGAAATTTCTATAAGGAAGAAGAGTAATTTAAAGCAATATTTGGTATAATTCATTGATTGGTTCATTGCTTGCTGTGTGCTAGGTAATCTGGTTATTGGACTCATCGAGGATGATGTTAACCGTAACAAGACATCGAAGAAAGCGCTATCAACAAGCACAACAAGCAGCGCAGAAAGCAGATACGAAACAAACTGTAAATGACGAAAAAGAAAAGAAGGAAAAGTGATCAGAAATATTCGTGTTTAAATTAAACAATAATCCGGTAAGAGTGGATGTAGTTTAGCAGAAGATATCATTTCGTTGAAATATAGTAAAGTTACATATACTGCCGAAATAGAGAACGTAGTAGTCTAACGTTTCGAGCGAAGGCCCTTCGTCAGAGAGAAACGTAAAGAGTGTAAACAAGCAATGAGCTTATATACGAAAGGTAATCATGCTCATTGTTTGTTTACACTCTTTACGTTTCTCCCTGACGAAGGGCCTTCGCCCGAAACGTTAGATTCCGACGTTCTCTGTTTCGGCAGTATATCTAACCTTACTATATTTCGATTGTTGTAACATCTATGTCGACGCGGTCATAGAATTTCGAATCGACAAGATCGCTATTTACGCATGCATGGCGATACTATTTCTAGTCACCAGTCAGATATTAATAATAAACAAAGAACAAAATATTTGTGCACTGTTAGGACTTTTCTAAAAGTTTATTTAGACGCTTTGAAGTTTGACGAGTTTCCAGACTATTTCTTGACTGACTATGGTGTGTTTAAAAGGTGAATAGCTCGAATCCATGACAAAAAACCCACATGACAAAATCTCCACCGACAAAAACCCCACCGACAAAACCCCCACCGACAAAAACCCCCACCGACAAAACCCCCACCGACAAAACCCCCACCGACAAAACCCCCACCGACAAAACCCCCACCGACAAAAGCCCCACCGACAAAAACCCCACCGACAAAAACCCCACCGACAAAACCCCCACCGACAAAACCCTCGACGACAATATCCCCGGCGACAAAAAAAAAACAAATTACCGAATTCAGACAAAAAAAACACATTTCTGTTTTTCAAGTTTTTAAATTTATTTATCAGAACAAACTTTTTAACACAATATAATTTGTATAGAAAAAGTGGAAATACTGTTTAAATAAATAAGAGTAAAGAAAAGTATTATGAAAAGTTACTGTTCTTGTGACTAACAAATTCGAATGTTGTGACCAACGCCACCCAGCATCTGCTCCAAAGTCTTGCGTCCATTTCTGAAGTCTACGCATAGGTTTCTTAGTCGTTCCTGTAGGTCCTTGGTTTCCCGCCTGACTCGTTTTCTTAAGGGCTCTCCTCTGGCGTCCTTCTGAAGATGGGTACGGACCATGGCTGCATCCTTTCTAATGGTTGGATGCGAGTAGCCCACCAATTGCCGAAATGCACGTTTCGAACAGGGACTGCGAGCAAATCGTGCTATTAAAAAAACTTTTCTCAATTTTTTACATTTCACTCAGGATTAAAATGTGTTTTTTTGTCTGAATTCGGTAATTTGGGGTTTTTGTCGCCGGGGATATTGTCGTGGGGGGTTTTGTCTGTGGGGTTTTTGTCATGTGGGTTTTTGTCGGTATCCCGTTTAAGGTAGTCTTGGACATTAGCTCATTTGCATATCAAAAAAGGTATCAAAAAATGCATTTTTTGATCTATTAACCCTTTGACTCTTAAGCACGCATGTAGATGCCCTTTTGTATTTTACTCTGGCTAAAACCAGACGATTTTACTCGTCAAGGGAAGACCCCTGGTACTCAAGGAGTTAAAAACCTATCTCAATGCTTAACCCTTTGAATCCTGAGCACGCATGCATGACATGTAGATGCACTTTTAGGATTTTCCTCGACCCCTGGTGGTCAAGGGTTGTAATGTTTGGGTTTTAGTCTAAAATCCAAACATTGGACACGCTTGCCTGTGCCGTAAATCTAATAGATTTACGGCACAGGCAAACGTATCAAAACATATTCTAGAACGTTCAAATGCAGATAAGACGGAGGGAGGAGGAATAGAGTTTTTTGGCACAATATATATTTATATATATAAAATAAGTGGGCTTACCTCAAATCTTGATGGTCGCTACTGTCAGTTTCACGCTGGGCGACCTTCAGGCGAGATCTTCTCACTCAAAGAACTTCGCACTCAAATGAAATATTGTTGAACCGATAACTTTACGGGCTTTACGTGTAAAAATATATCGTATTTTTTACATGTGCATGTTTGAAATACGATGTTTCTCAGAAAAAAAAACTCTGCATCACACTATAGAGTTTATGAAATAAATACATCGTCATTACCTCCGCCAGGAGGTTTTATTATACCCTCCTAATTAATCGTCCAATCAAATGTCTACTTTAGTGTCACGTGCCAGCCCAATATTTTACGATTTAGGACCACTACGTATTGGGCAGCAACCTTTAGACAGGTGCACAAGGTATATTTACTTGCCAATTGCACAATTATTTGTTCGATATAATAACACACCTATTGGATTCATCTTCGCCCGATATGGAAAATATTTAAGTCTCAATTTTAATATTAGGGGCTAAGGCTCGGCCTTCGCTCTCGCCCAATATTGAATTTTCGACTTAAATATTTTGCCATATCGGGCTTAGATGAATCCAATAAGTTCTAATGCTTCCACCTCCGTTTGTCTGTCTGTCGCCAGGATATCTCGCAAAGTACAGCACAGGTTTTCATGAAAGTTTGGATGAACATTTCGTAAACGTTTCTCCGTGTGGAAGAAATAATTGAGAAAATTAATGCTTGCTTGCGCTGATTATATGCATGCCTTATAACCGATATACAAGCAATCCAGTATATAGTGTAATTTAAAGGGTATTGGCAATAAAAAAATAAGTTTATCTCATTTGAAAGAACTCGTCAAATGGTATAAGAAGACCTTTTACAATTTTTCCGTATCTGTTTTGGTTTGGGAAATATTTCGACCAAAGACAGTGTGCTGTCCGCCATCTTGTTGTAATATTGGGTCTAATCAACCTCGTACCCAGGGCCATTTGTAGGGAACTGGGCCAAGATGGCGGGAACAAATGGCCCTGGTGGAGGCTAGGCTATCTCAGCCTCTGATTGGTCAAGAGCTTATGGCGTAAATCAGACGGTTTGATTTTGCATTTTTTTAAAAAAATTGTAATTTGACCTTGTCGGTTGTTCCTGTACACGGCACGGGAAATTATATTTTAAACCATGCAATAATTAGGTGTAATTAGGTATAATTACTGTGTAAAGAACTGAGTTCTAGTTAATAAAATGCGCAATATACTGCGCATTTTGAGCTAGCCTCCACCAGGGCCATTTGTTCCCGCCATTTTGTTTTTGGCCGCCATCTTGGCCCAGCCGCCACAAATGGCCCTGGGGACGAGGTTGGGGTCTAATTAACTAGGGTAAAGCTGATGAAACTACTCCGTGGGTGTCCAGATTTCCACGGAAGGCTTTTTAAATGTTGTGGGTCAATTTAAAATGGAAATAGCGCAACAAAAAATCGAGTTTCTAGCTCATAATGTCATAAGGTTGGCAAGATAAAAATTTCACTTTCCCCTGGTTATGTCGTCACATGCATAATTTTGCATATCGAAAATAATTCCAAGATGGCGGACACCACGCTGTCTTTAGTCAAAATATTGCCCAAATCAAAACAGATACGGAAAAATTGTAAAAGGTCTTCTTATACCATTTGACGAGTTCTTTCAAATGGGATAAACTTAATTTTTATTGCCAATATCCTTTAAAGGTCAACTAAACCTTTTGAAGTTGTATTTTCTTCTGAAAGGGTTATCATCTAACTTAGCAAAGGTAAAGAAAAATATGAATTTCGAGGTAAAGAAAATAATTTATCAGCGAAGCCTTCTTAGGTCCTCTTGAAGCATTTGTCTTTGACGTCATACCGGTAAAACCCACCAATCACCTTGTTGTTTGTTACCCAGTCTTTATTTCGACGCGGTCGTCGTTCACACGAGTTCAGCAAAAGGAGCAAAAACTCAAACTTAGACAGTTCATAAAAGTGGAACCAAGTGACTGGTTTTAATTATTTCTTCGGTTTTAGATTGAACTTTTCCGACTGTAACGGCCTTCGCTCGAAACGTTAGACTCCTACGTTCTCTGTTTCGGCAGTATATCTAACCTTATACTATATTTCCACTGTTGTTTCTACACTGCCTACGCAGCACGCTACTGGAAACGTATAGTTGTCCTTTAAATTGGGACCCCAATAACCCGCTGGTGGATGTATTCAGGGGGTGTTTGCATGAGGCCGTCCTGAACTCGGACCGGCTTGAATTCTGAATTTTGGTTTTCGTTTACATGATGTCGGCCTTAAAATAGACTGAAAGCCAGCCGCCGAGCATTGAAACTATATTCTTGGTTTTCATCTGACGTCATGGCGGCATATTGGTGCACAGAAACAATGAAATTTGCGGCCATATTGGTGCACAGTCTTTATCCTATGGGAATTTAACTCTATTCTTATTCAAACATTTCGTATTGTTTTACCACCCCAACGGGGCCACCAATCACGTGAGTGAAAACGATCCACAGGCTTGGTTTCGCTGTTACTCCAAGATTTGTGTCAATTGCCTCACAGCTCGTGACCGCTGGAGAATCATTATTTTATGTGGATTTGACACCAATCTCATTTAAAACAACGTATTGAGTTTGAAAGGTGAAAGTGCTTCAGTTCGGTCTAGCAGGTGACCTGAGATTAGGCTGGTGTGAACTGAATCTCAGGCCAGACTCATGAAAACGATCTATATAAAAACACTACAAGTCAACTGACCCGAAATCAGTTTGGACCACAGTCTCCGAGTCGCCCTTGTTGAGTAATATTTTTAGTGTGTTGAATGTTTTAAAATGAAAGACACCGCAAATACTCTTTGGTACAGAGACGAAATTTAATTAGCCATTACTTTTGCTTTATTAATCTCTTTATGGAAAAGTCTTTACAAATGTTTCTGAATTGACTGATTGCGTGCATTGCTTTGACCTTGAAATACAACACAATGGCGCTTTCTTAATGACAATAATCAACTGAAATTTTGTTTTGGAGTTGTGTATAGTTACAGCTTGGTGAACGTTGAACTTTTGAAAGGGTTTTTAATGAAGGAAAATTTTTGAGTGTTTTTGAGTGTAAGAGTATATACATTTTTAGGCTATGTGCACACGGTAACGTTTCCGAGCGTTTTCGTATTGTTTCAAAGTAATGAGCTGATTGTTTTCGATTCCCTTGAGAACAGTAAACAATATGAAAACGCTTGGAAACGTTACCGTGTGCACATAGCCTCAGACCGAAAATATTACAACATCAAGGCCTTCCAGGAGTCCAACCCGCGATACTAGTGCAGTACTCTGAAGTTCTGTGTATATATATAATGGTAGTAATACCGGGAGTAGAATTGGGTGTGTTACAAGTATATAATATTTGGATATATATATTATCATATATTATATCATATATAATATATTATCAACTGGATATACTACAGTAGGTAATGAGTGTAGAATATATTCATTAATAAGGGGCCGTTTACATGAATCCGGATTGAAACTCAACCCTCACCGGGCATTGGTTGCCATTTGGCAACTTATTACTCTTACTCTACGCCAGACGATTTTACTCGTCAAGCGGAGTCCTCCTGCATTGGTAATCTGCCCGGTAAAGGTTAACTCTTTCACCGCCAAAGTCGACAAAAGTTGACTTTTATTATTTTACTCTGTCTAACGCCAGACGATTTTACTCGTCAATGGGGAGAATTACTTTGTCAGTGAAAGGGGAAAGATGCATCTAAACCAGAAGTTGATGATATTTATCGCATCAAAAACCGCACGTGTTTAAACAGACCTTTAAGGCCCGGCCAAACGCTTTCAACATTTCATTCAACATCGTTCAACATTGTTGAATTCAACCGTGATTCAACATGTTGAACGCGTTTGACCACCCCTGTTGAATGGGTTTGGCCACCCCTGTTGAATGATGTTGACCGTTGTTGAATGGTGTTGAATGATATTGAACGAAATTTGAACATGTTCAACACGCGTTCAACAATGTTGAACGATGTTGAATGAAATGTTGAAAGCGTTTGGCCAGGCCTTTAGGATATCCTTAGCCGAGAATGATCTCGATCTCGTAACCAAAAAAACACAAGTGGCTCTAATAGAGTCATTGACTCCAATAATTACAACTTTGCATACAGTTTATGAAGGTTATAAAAGTCTATTACTACAATTAATTGAGATTTTATTACTTTTTGACCAAGACTCCAAAAGTGCCTTTTCAAGTGTTTTAAATTATATAATAATTTGTCGGCAAGTCTGTTTATGAATATGTGTATAGTATACACTTGTATATATATATATTGGTGAAATTTTTCCAAAGAAATCAATTCCCTAGGGAGCTAGAAATCGGCGCGCTCGCACCACATCAAAGGCTTTTAAAATGCGCGAACAAATAACAATGGTCTATTGGAAGATCGTTAAGAATATTATACACTTCAATACATGTGGCTTTTTTATTCAATTGCACATTGTAAGCGCTTTCGCTTAAGGCGTGCGTCGTGCAGAAACGAGCTTTTGATCAAAAAGAAGGTTGAAGTCGATAAAGAAATGGAAGGTTTGCCTTACCCGTCGCAGTCTATCCTGGCCGAACGTAAAGCCCCTCGGGCGCCAAAATGCGCGAGATGTCGAAACCACGGTGTGGTCTCGTGGTTGAAAGGTCATAAACGTTACTGTCGCTGGAAAGATTGTACTTGTGCACAGTGCACGCTTATAGCTGAGAGACAACGGGTAATGGCGGCTCAGGTTGCGCTACGGAGACAGCAGTCACAGGAAGAAGATATGAGAGCGCAGTATGGAGCGGAATGGCGGAACCACGGTGGCTTGACTGGTGCTCATGGTTACCACGACACCATCGTTCTGAGTGGTCAACCGAAGACAGCAGAAGCTTTTGAAGACGGGGTCCTTGATTGTAAGTGTTATTTGTTCTTGTTGTGGGTCATAAATGAAGGTAGTTTAGTTTACTCTGGTTTCCTCCTGTAGTAACACTGAACCAATGAGGGATGATCCTTACTGGACCTCTAGGGAGAACAGTATAGATGTGACTGATAGGGTTATCCAGTATAAATAAAGTTAGTTTAGTTTACTCTGGTTTCCTTCTGTAGTAACACTGGACCAATGAGGAGTGATCCTTATTGGACCTCTAGGGAGAACAGTGTCGATATGACTGATAGGGTTATCCAGTATAAACAAAGTTAGTTTAGTTAACTCTGGTTTCCTTCTGTAGTAACACTGGTCCAATGAGGAATGATCCTTACTGGACCTCTAGGAAGAACAGTTTAGATATGAGTGATAGGGTTATCCAGTATAAACAAAGTTAAGTTTCATTTAGTTTGCTAGCATCTTTACTACAGCATTTGTCGACTATAATTAAGACTCATCGGATTTTGGAATTTTAATTTGTATTTGATTTAAAATATCGGTTTTCGTTTAGACTTTTCAAAGCTAGATGTTATCCGAATATGTGACGGCACGATCTTCTAGTTTCTTGTGTTTCAAAAACAGTATAACAAAGCATAATTTTATGCCCTAAATACACTGTTGTACATGCATGCAGATATGACTGAGCATGCACAACCGCTTTCTCTTGTGTTCCAAAAACAGTAACATTCTTCCTACAAAGAATAACTTTCAACAACCGTAATTAACGGTGTTCAGAAAAAATAACCTTACGGTGTTTTCATTGGTTTATGTATTGCATGCCTAACAGCAAACTTCATCGTTTTCAGGGTGATATAAAGAGAGTTCGCTTTTCGATTAAAATTTAAACGCTTTTTAATAAATAACTTTGCCTTTCAATATTCCTATTCATACATTAACAGTATAGTACATGTTTCATATTTAAATATCCAATTAAGGGTGCGTTTGTTTGGGACCATTCCAGAATAGCCAGAATAACGTACGCGAAGGCTAGTTTATAGGAGCTCTTAATCTGGAAAACTTAAGCCTAGTTTGCACTTATCGTAAGAATCGTTATGAATTGGGGGCAGTTCTATCCCTGATTGTCGCCGATCGTCGGCGATTTGTGATTTAGATGCATGTTAAAACGGGAAGTGCAGCAGCATGTTAAGTAATAAAGAACAATGCAGAAAAGCAGTGCTTTTATCCTTTTACTTAACATGCATCTAAATCATGCGTCGGCGACGATCGGCGACATGAGAAGCAGGCTTAAAGCATGATTTAGATGCATGTGAAGTAAAAGAATACAAGCAACATGCTGCTGCACTTCCCGTTTTAACATGCATCTAAATCACAAATCGGCGACATATGAGAACCCAGATCGTCCCAGACGAGTGCATGGTTTCAGTGTTTTCACACATGTCGTAACTATAGTCGCAAGAATCCCATCCGATTCTTGTGATGCTTCTGATCAGATCGGCGACTGTCTGGGACGTTACTTCAACTATGTTCACATGCACTTGTCGTAACAATCCCAGACGATCGGGGACAGAAAAAATCCCCGATTCTTACGATTTTCACGACAAGTGAGAACCAGGCTTTAAGCTCTCTAGATTAACCAGAATATATAACCTATATCGTTTGAAAAACCATTGTTTCAGAAATTATTATTCTTCTGAAATAACTCAACGAACGCACCTTAAGTTGATCAATAATTTTTTTGTTTTGTTGGGGTTTTGTGTATTTTAAACTACTAGAATCGAGTATAGTTGATTTCGTTAGTTCAAAGTTGTTAAAGCCGATGGTCGCCGATCGTTGCTAACCCATGATTTAGATGCATGTTAAGTAAAAGAATAAAAGCACTGCTTTTCTGCATTGTTCTTTATTACTGAACATGCTGCTGCACTTCCCGTTTTAACATGCATCTAAATCACAAATCGCCGATTTGGCGATTCGGCGACATATGAGAACCAGACTAAAGAACGAGTTTAAACGACATGCAGGATTCAACTTTATATGAATTCGTTATCCCTAGAGCTCAAAAGATATTATTGCAAGCCTGTTTCTAAAGAGAAGTTAAAATGTTTTTCAAAGTTATTGCGGTGTGACTAATGAGCATTTATTAAGCCATTAATGATACTTTTAATTTCGTAATCTTAGTATTCTGTTTTCTAAAGAAAAACCGCTTTTGTTTTGCTCGACATCAATGTGTCTTAATGTGTTTTTTTTTGTTTTTAGGCAATGGAAACATGGTAGAAGTCGAAAACATTAAAAAGGAAAGAACATCACCCGAGAACGAACGCGTAAACAGCACAGAGGAAGATTTAGCGGAAAGTCCGAGCGATTTCAATATGGACTCGAGTTCGGATGAAGACGACGCCGAGGAGGTTCCGACGTCATCACCGTCAATGGCCGTACATAGTTCGGCGAAAACTGGGGAAGCCAATCTAGTGTTGCTAAAGAAAGTGTTTCCACATTTGGATCATCAGATTCTAATTATGATTCTAAAAGCTTGTGAGAATGATTTAGTTCGGGCCATCGAGTCACTCGTTCAGGACAAGGCTGTGAAACCCTTCACACCTATGCCACCGATCCCTCACGCTTCCCCGGCCCAACGCGTCTCCATGTTACAACACATGCCTTTCGGTACAGCCATGGCGCGGCCCGCAGTTTTACAGTCCGGCGGAGTCCCCTTCGCTGCCGTTTACCCGGGATATATCCACGGGATTGGTTCCCACGGTGCAAGCTCCCCGGGAGTTCATCAGTGGAATCGGCTACAAAAGACCCCGTATGGTTTCCACGGGGATAAAACGCCGTGGTGTATCACTTTGCCGAACCAGACTTTCTGTAATAAATCGGCTTTCTCATCAAGGGCGCTCGCCTCACCAGAGTTACCGAGCAAGACGAGTGAAGGAAAGTGTGAAGACTGCATGAAGGTTTTGAATGTGAGCGATAAGTTTTGCAGTCAATGTGGAAAAATGACTTCGAACTGATCAGTCAACTTGATGTACACCGTTTAGCTATGGTTTAGCCAATGGACCTTTTCACAAATACCGGCACCATCTTGAATTCGCAATGCATTGTGGTATATCCAGGTTAAATTAAGAAGATGATTGCTTAGTGTGGAGACACAATGTGGTAAATTTATCTTTATAAATACTTTTGTGGCAACAATGTCCAAATATGAACGTTGTAATATTAGTGAAAGTAATAATACTTGGACATATAAGGATACATTTGTCATGAATCTATCCTTATACGTCCGAGAATTGTTGCTTTTACCAATGTCACAACGATTATATTTATTTATTTATTTATTTATTTATTTATTTATTAATCTTATTTTGACACGGTAGCCTCATCAACCTAGAGTAACCAATACAAGAAAACATATTACAAAGTTCTACTTATTACACTTGAAAAAAAGTATATAGGAAAAAAAGGGAAAAGAAAGGCTGTTTTTCATAGGGCCGTGTATATAAAACTTTTTTAAAAAAAAGAGAAGATATATTAAATATATATATATATATATATATATATATATATATAAAAGTCAATGTTAATTCTTAGATAAAACCATATTTACATGTAATGGTGGCTACAAATATTTAGACATTGTTGCCAAGAAAGTGTTTATAAAGGGAAAAAAAGACCTCATTGTCTCTTAACACTACGCAATCACCTTTTTAATTAAAAGAACTGGGTGGCTAATCATCCTTACTTGCAGCCAGCGGCTGAATTGCGAAGAACGCAGATCAACGTAGCCGTGTCGAGGCATATCAAAGGCGCTCCAAGCAGCCGCCAACGACACAGTTCAGACCACGGATCACAGCTAAGATGTTAGGTGTTGATAATTAAGCTAAGATAATTAAGCTTTGTTACCCTGGATAGATCACAATGTATTGTGAATTCAAGATGGCGCTGCTATTGGTGAAAAAGTTAATTGTAAAAACCAGCGTCAATTGACAGAAAAATGGGGAAATTAAAAGAATTTATAATTCTCTGTCCCGTAACATGTGCTCATAACTGATTCTACTGATCATATCTACATTCATAATTACAGAATTTTTTTATCTTTTGATATGTTTCTCAACCCAAAATGTGCATAAAAAGTTTCTTGATTGTAAAAGCTACACAAGAATGCTATTTTAGCTACTAAATAAAGAGATTTTGAGTGGTACGCCAAACAGAAAATGTTGTTTGAACACGAGCAAATGTTGCAAATTTTTCTGTTTCCTGAAATTCCAACGCAGTGCCATCTGGGACCGTTCGAGGTTTTCTCTGATCATGTCGAACCAATCAAGATGTTCCCAGAGCCCACGTTCCCCTTTCCCAGCGGGCGGGAAACGAGAGGCTCTGGGATAATCCGTTCACGCCATCACATGCAGGATTCTTGTTATCCGGAAGAAGAGTTATATAGAGTTCACTGTGTTCATCAGCCAATGAAATATCGATGTGAAACGGATTATCCCAGAGTCTCTCGTTTCCCAGGTGGGGAACGTGGGCTCTGGGAACGAGATTGATCAAGATGCTGAAATAGGCCAAAGTGATCGAGAACCTGGATGGAGAATTTGGATTCCACTTTAAAAGGGAGGGAGGGAGGGAGGGAGGGAGGGAGGGAGGGAGGGAGGGAGGGAGGGAGGGAGGGAGGGAGGGAGGGAGGGAGGGAGGGAGGGAGGGAGGGAGGGAGGGAGGGAGGGAGGGAGGGAGGGATCTTTTAAATAACTTTATATTCTTATCAATCCATTGTTTTTATTTATTCATGTAAAGAAGGGGCAGTGCCCCGAAACGTTAAATAAAGCTGCTGTTTTAGTTCGTCGTGTCATTTATATATTGAATCGGAAGCAAAGTTACAATCTAAACATTTTAATTCACTTGTATTGAAAAAAGAAATACATATCACTATAGTATAACATGCGTTCAAAAATAACATTTAACAATACTTTTTTTTTCATGGCGTAATAATAATAATAATAATAATAATCAGTCTTTTTGAAAAGATAAAAGTACATATCTTAAGTTACAAAGATTAGGTTTATAAAAAGTTATGAATTACATCATGGTTAAAAATAAGTCTATTTTACAAACGACGACTTAAAACGTTCAGTGTTGACTTTGGGGATGTGACTAGTCTTGTTCTTAAAGAGTGTGGTAATGTTTAAGAAATCGATGTACACATGACTAGTTTCAAGACGCGCAGAAACACAACAACTTGATACAAGACCTAACGATAAGTGATATTAATTTGAGAAGAAGACAGCACGTTAGGACAAAAATGATTAACACGATAGGAGAAAGGATAAGAATATTTTCCGTTATATTTAATGTCGTGAGCAAGTGTAAACTGCTGGGAGAGTAAGAGTAATCTTCTCCTTGGTAAAGAGCTTTGACTAAAGTGAAACCACAAAGAATTGTGAGAATGATTAAAGAAATCGTCTCAAGGAGATTCTCCATTTTACCAGTGTATGGCTGCACGTACAAATGAGACGCAAGGATAAGAACGCATAATATTAAAAGTATAATCATGCGCAGACGATTATCATAGCAGAAAGTTGAGGCTAGGATGAGGACCAATCGACGAAAAATTAACGCACCTTCCCAAGGTATTTGTGACTTGGGGAAACAAAGAAACGAAGAGTGTTGTTTAAATGGTCCCAAAAGAACACGAAGAATTGCATTTGTTTTGATTGTTTGATCGTTTATTTCTTGCTCTAGTTCTAATTCGTTTGTTTCCGAGACATAACGGCTGGACCGATATTTTATCAAAACGTAAACACAATAAAAACAGAATGGCAAGGGGAAAAAGCAACCAAGACAAAAATAAAGAGGGGTAATTAATCGAAACTTTAAAAGATACGATCCAAGAACAGGAACCGCGAAAAATGGAAGAACAAATATAAATAAATAAGCAAACAAAAAGTATTGAAAAGTCTGGTAACACTGCAATGTTCCATCAATAAACAGAACCATGTTTTCACCGATAGGGACGCAGTGTAGAAGATTCAGACAAAGACCGGCAGACGAAGAATAAAGAACTAGCATGATTTGAGTGAAAGCCCGAAGAACACGAACAGAAAATCTGTTCTTCTGTACAATTGGTACCCGTTCCATTTCAAGTAAATGAGAACAAGTTGCTGGTGAAAGGGGGGAATTTCTTTTCTTTTTCAACACGCGTATAGCATTAATCCACCCTTTCCAGAGCAAGACAGTTAGAGCCATGAGTACTAGCACACATAATCCACTGGAGTGAAGAATGGTGATTTTTAAAACTGGGCGAAGGTCTTTAAGAGGACATCCTACATGAACATAATTTGTAATAACAAGATTTATAATTCCAGAAAAAATAGCCTTGAATCTTGCCAAAAGATTATTATCCGCTTTGCCTTCAGAATCTGCACTTGCAGAAAACAGGTAAACTATCTGATAGTAATAAAAGAAAATTTTAATATAACCACCGACATTTGACCTTCGCTTAACTACACTCTCGGAAAAACCGATTTGTTGGTTACTATTATTATTAGAAGAACCTTCTGTATTATTTTCCGTACAGTTTTTTTTGGAGAAAAAGACCTTTCGTACTATATATGCAATTTCTTCAAAATAAAGAAAGAAAATGAGATAGGAGATGCAGAGGAAAGCAGCCATTAACCAGAACATATAATCGTGACATTCTTCGTTTGCGCGACAATTGGTATCGAAAAGACCTTCTGACATACCATCTGGACATCTGCCACACAGTCGTCCACTCCGATTACCATAACAACTGTTATACGACTTACAGTCTTTGCTATTACAGCAATATCCAGGTGGACATGGGAGGAATGAAACCTTCTTTTGGGCTACATATCCCCAAAAGTTCCGCCTTGCTGTGATTTGTCCATTTGAGCATTCCCCTCCTCTAGGACATCTGTGGCATTTGGCTTCCTGTGTATTATTGGTAGTGGTTCCTCCTCTTTCTAATGAGTAAGTTCTCTGTGGACAGTGTTCACAAGAGTACGAAAGGTACTTTAACATTTTATACCTTTCATCTACTGATTTGTAAGTTTCATTATGTAGCAAGTAACCTGTTGGACAATAAAGCGAAGCTCCTATCTCCTCATACACACCCAAGTCAAGTTTAAAGTTATCGTCATTTTTATACCTTGCTGGGAGGTGAAGAAGAATGATCTGGTTGTGTTTTATAGCAGTGATGTTAAAAGTATTGTTACGTTTAAATTCCAGTCGACTGAGCGATTGTGCATAAATTTGCATTGCGTTACCAATCAACTGTCCGTTCTCAAAATAGCAATCTTCAAAAGACACCCTTGTCCAATCAGCTGCAAAAATCACTCCTGTGTTCGAATAATAGCCGAGAAAGTTATCAAAAAAATTACAGGAAGACATTAGGAACACTCCCCCGTCTAAATATACCGCTGAAGTTAAACCGTTACTCAGAAAATCGTTTCTTTCATAACTGTTCTTCGAGAATGTGTTTTTTTTAAGTATGACACGAGAAAAGCGTTTGTATCCAAGTTTTCCCAAGCTGATCCGTAGGGAAGTTTTCTTGTTGTTCCTGAAGATGCAGTTCACCACACTCACTTGAATGTTTCTCAAATGATTTAATGATCCAATATCTATCCCCACACTTTCTGCGCGATTATTCTCGAATATATTCTGATTTAAGTTTATAAGTACTGAAGCATTCGATACATAATCTCTTTCGGAGTATATGCCAAAACACGGGAGAAGACCGCCGACACAATTCGTGAATCTTGTTTCAGAAATAGTGATATTTATTTCTTTGGCGCTGAACAAGAGTAAAAAACCATACTCGATATCTGCGGAGTTATTTCCATTGAATGTACTACGTAACATTGTTAGTGTCAATACTTGACAAGTTCTGTTTTGGTCTTTTATTGTCATTAGATTAACATTTGTTTCAATGAAAACTGTGTCAACAAATCTTGCTGTCAGGTTCAAGCACCCCAATGTAGCAACACCGAATGTGCTCTTTATCAGTCTTGAATTAAATATTTCAAAGTAGCATTCTCCTGAACTCAGTATTACAATATGGTTGCCATTATCTTTAAAATTGCTGTTGTTAATTGTTATAAACATGTCCGAATATGAACTTTCGACGGCATGGAATGCTCCCGTTATTTCTAAACTGTCGAATAAGACACGTGACTTGAACCCATGACGATCTTGTATTTTGAAGAGCGGTTGGTTGTTTCGAACACACCGTATAACTGGTCGTCCATTTTTACCAATTATAGACAGTGGTTTGTTGATTATAATGGGCGATTTATTTTGTCCCGAGTAGCCACATTCTATATATGGTTTTCCCTGTGTGTGGTTGACGTAGATGGTGTCTCCGTGACGTGAAATATTCATGACAGTGAAACGAATACTGCGACAAGGTAAGGAAATGGTTCCACATCCAGGAATGTCTTGACCAAAATGGCTAACTGACAGCTCTCTGCATTGAACTAAAATTACAAGAATATTTTCATTAATAAAAATTGAACCCCTATTAAGCGGACACCTTTGGGACTTCGCTGCGGTGTCCGCTTAAACACGGAACGAGCGCATAAAAGGGAATACCCTCCGGTATTCAGCCAGCGAAAACTCATCATTTGAAATTTGAAACATGGTCAGTCTAATGGTCAGTAACGAAGTGTAAACTACAAAGTGCAAATGTTCATATAAAAAGTCATTTCCCATTATTTTGTTTTCTTTAGAACTTTAGAAATTTTTGTAAATGCAATTCCTATGTAAATGTATTGATTTCACGATAAATGAAACGTTTTCGTGGAGTCATATAATCGCTGCTATTTAAAATTTCCCGCTAAAAGGTGACAAAGATCCTTCACAGCCGGGGTGTTCATAGCAATTTTCGTATGCACAACGGCGTTTCTATTTACGCCTGCGATGCTATATTATTCAACGGTTACATTCATTTGATCATGCGTATATAACTGAATACATTTACATAAATATAATGTATATATAATCGCCCGCCATGGCGGATGAAAACAACGTCGAAATGCAGTCGGAGAATTCGGAGTGTCCGCTTAAAAGGGATTGCACAGTAGGGGGTGCGCATATGTCGTGACCAGATTTTTGTGTCCATATACGCGTAGTTTGTTTTCACTATAATTATATAAAACAATCAATACAGCAAGTGTTGGTCTCTCTCAGTTGATCTCAAGTGTTGATTATTACTGTTATTAAAGAAAACGTGAATTTTGATATGGATTTTCCCGCTTAAGGTGGCTCCCTAGAGTTTTAATTTTTTCATGGCTTGTTACGTCCAGTCATAGTCTATGGTTATTGCTGTCTTTAAAATAACTATTACATAATTATTCTGTATACTGAACTGCAGAAGAAGAACCACATTTATGAAGTATTTGTTGAATAGTGCTAATATCTGCTGTTACCATGGTAATAATGGCGTTTGAAATGTGTCAAATTTTCACGGTTTTCCTCTATTTATACGCATATCTCCAGTTTTCTTTGGTTAAAATTTCTAAAAATTGTCAGCTGGTCAGTTTTTTCCACCTAGAAGACGACAGCAAAATATTAGGGAAGTTGTCAAGACAGATTTTTCGCTATAATCTTAATGGATTAAAAAGAGTTCTGTCTTATGAAACTTTTTAAAAACTAAGTATGGGAGGGAGGGAGGGAGGGAGGGAGGGAGGGAGGGAGGGAGGGAGGGAGGGAGGGAGGGAGGGAGGGAGGGAGGGAGGGAGGGAGGGAGGGAGGGAGGGAGGGAGGGAGGGAGGGAGGGAGGGAGGGAGGGAGGGAGGGAGGGAGGGAGGGAGGGAGAGAGGGAGGGAGGGAGAGAGAGAGAGAGAGAGAGGGAGGGAGGGAGAGAGGGGGGGAGGAGGGGAGACTTGAACTTATTTACTGCAGTCTGCAGACAAGCAATATTAAAGCTTGAACGAGGCACTTGAAAGTATCTAATTCACCGTGCAGTGATCAAATAATTAACTTAATGAAATGAAATAATTATATCTCCCTATTCTAAGTAAAGTACCATTTTGGTGAATCAGTGAATTTGTTAAATTTCTCACCATAGACTTAGTGGAATTAATGCGGAAACGACTATATAAATTGCAACTTCCTAAATAAGGCGTGGAATTCTGTGGTCCACTTAGAATTCTATTTTGATCAAACTTTTGCGTCAGACCATGCACCAAAAATTCTTTGTTGTCGCTTGGCGCCACTTTGCTTCTCAACCCAATATAGTTTCCGCGTAGAAACATGCAAAGTACATTAGTTTCTTTTAAAGATATTGGATGGGTAAATTTACCCGTCGAAGGCTGCAGACTGGCAGCCGAAAGCTCGCAACTCAAATAAATATTACAAACCAGAGAACGTTGTCAACATTAGTTTCTGCTGGCAACAAATTACTTGTGTTTTTTTACACGGAACATGCATATAGGCGGAAAATAATGACACGTTCATTTATTAGAAAAAATAAGGAATAGAATATTTTAAAATCTTGTTATCCCAAAAGCTAAAACTATAAATTCCTACATATTATATACTTGGTTTTCGGAATTGAACGAGTATTTATCTTAAAGTGAATCAAAGTGCAATTTTTTGTTGATGTTGCATACTATACACTTAATGTCTGCTCCCGAGGGAAACAGTTTTGTTTTCCCGAGAGTCTTGATAGTTCCCGAGGGATCAGACATTAAGTGTTTTGTCATATAGCTTGAGTTTCGCTGAATAATTTCGACGTTTATCAAGGGAAAGTACACAAACGAAAAGACAAACTGAAAGACTTGCCAAAACATTTCGCCTGGCTCTGTAATTTCACATCAAACAAAAAAATATGAGTAATAATAATAATAATAATGACATGTATTTATACCACGCAAATTCAACTTTAAGGTTTTCAATAATTTTTGACATAGCCGAGTCGAAGGCATATTAAAAGCGCTCAGGCTGCCGCCATACGACACATATCGGCTCACGAATTACAGCTATAGGTGTTGGTTTTGCGGAGGGAGGAAAACCGGAGACCCGGTGAAAAACCCTCGAAGCACATAGGAGACCGAGACCAACGAAACTCTACTCACATGAGTCTCAAGCTCGAGAACAGTTATTATTTTATAACTTACTATTTTACTGCCATGGATACTCGCAGTCTAGCTAGCCCTATCTCTTGCTGTTTTTAATAATTGTAACTTAACTTTAGTTATTTGATCTTCAATTAATTCATTTTGTGTGTCTTTGTTAACGGGCGCACAGTAATTGGTGTATACTGTTGCGGTGACCCTGCCATTTATTATTTTATACATGGCGAAGTTAAATAAATAAACAATGTTCGACTCTCTTATTATAAACGACCACTATATCGGCAATTGCATGTTAACAATTTTCTTGTATTTGCATTTTGCAGTCCCTCAGAAATAACCAATGACCCTCAGAAATGACTTAAGGTGAGGTAATGCGGGAGACATTTTTCTTCAACTTTCACTGAACGCAACATTGTTGCATTACAAGTTGAATAGCTTTGTTGCACGTATTACCACCCATCTTAAACATTGTCACGTAACAAAATTTTGTTGCAAGTTGAAAAAAATTGTTGAGAAAAGTAGACGCCCGTTCTACTTGCCGTTTCAACTTGCAACAACGAAATTTTGTTGCGTGACAATGTTTGAGGTGGGTGCAGTGGCGTAGGAAGCAAGTTGACCTTGGAGGGGCGTAGCTTCAAAAGGGCACTTTGTTCAGGGGGTAGGACGTCAAAAGGACACTTGAAACACATGTTTTATCATAAAAGCACTTTTCTCTTGCAAAAAGAGCACTTCGTTGCAAAGTGGGGGGGGGGGGTAATACGCGCAACAACGCTTTTCAACTTGCAACGCAACAATGTTGCAGCAGTTTGTTGTTCGTATTACTTCACCTTACATGTTTGCGTTTTTGTTATAAGTTGACAACGACAATTATAAGACGATTTATATATACGAAGTAATAGATAAATCCCGAGAACGAGGGATTTATGCTATATAAAGACCCGAGGACGCGAAGCGTCCGAGGGCTTTATATCGCATAAATCCCGACGTTCGAGGGATTTATCTGACTTAATTTATGATTGAGGAGGTTTTCCAACAAAGTTGGGGTTTTTTTTCTACCTTGGACAAAGATTTTCCTAGTTTTTTTCTTCATTTCTTATCTAATTAGTATTCAAGGTCTTTATGCGATATAAAGCCCTCGAAAGAACAAAGAAAACCGACTCAATCATAAATTAATGCATAATAAACACCGACTAATATAAACTAGATTTTTAACCTTTTCTCGACTGTATATCGTTCCTTTTGGAATAATGCAGCCCTGCATACCAGGAGGTCTCCACTTGACGAGTAACCGGAAACGATGTTTGCACAACTTACTATGGTAATTATACACTTACAAGCTAAAGCACCTATAACTGGTGGTCCCACATGGCCACGATCAACTATTGCTGGAAATTAAACAATAGTGTAATATATCATTTAAGTCCAGTAGTGTCTGATTTTATATATCATTTAAGTGCAGTAGTGTCTGATTTTAGTCATGTGTGACCACCGTTAGGTGATTAGCCGCTTATAAGGGTATAATTACCATAGCAAGTTGTGCAAACATTGTTTCTTGTTTCCTATACGTACGTAACATTGTTTTAAGACCCCATCCTCACGTATGGACATAGCCTAAGTTTCCTATCCAGTTCCCCTTTCATTATCTGTGGTAAAATCGTCTGCCGTTAGTCAGAGTAAAAGTAATAAGTCACCAAATTGGAACCATGCCCGGTGAAGGGTTAGTGGACATAGTCTTTAGCCCTTTGCCGGGTAGATTACCAGGAGGTCTTCACTTGACGTGTAAAATCGTCTGCCTTAGCTTTAAAGTGTATGTGGAATGAAAATTAAGTTTGTCTAATTTGAAAGAATTCTTGATATTGTAAAGTAACATCTTCTACAGTTTTTCCATATCTTACTTCATTCTTGAGATATTACTATTTGTTTGATATGTAAATGAGCACACTGCATACGTCACATTGTATAATGAGTAGTTGGAAAATTAGGAATATTGTTGAAGTTATCGAACAAAGTCACACGAAACTGGGCATATAGGTGTATTTAATGTCTCATGACTTTAAACAAACACAGGTTCAAGCGATTAACAGATTAATATCAATGATATGCACGATTTCAAAGTAACTCACTATACAATGTGACGTATGCAGTGTGATCATTTACATATCAAACAAATAGTAATAGCTCAAGAACGAAGTAAGATATGGAAAAACTGTAGAAGATGTTACTTTACAATATCAAGAGTTCTTTCAAATTAAACAAACTTAATTTTAATGCTCTGATGTCATCAAAGCAATGACGTGAGCCAACAATTTGTTGTCATTGCTCTGATGCAAAGGCCTGAGTCAACAGGCCGAAAGCTTAGCAAAGAAATATTTTACGTGGTGTTTCCACAAAACTTATTTATAGTATTAATATATTTTTACTCGTGAAAGTGACGCGTTCCGGGCTTCCGGCACGTCATCAGAAAAGGGTTACGCCTTTTATGCATGCATGGCTTCCCAAGATGTCTTCCCTTGATGAGTATAATCATCTAACGTTAGACAGAGTAAAAAGATAAATTGATGAAGCCTCAAGACGTTGAAATTCGTAAACTCTTCCAAATGTTCCCAAAAACTGATATAGAACCGGTAGAGTCTATTAACCCTTTACCGGGCATGGTTACCATTTGGCAACAAGGGTATATGACGTTGGAGCGATGAAACGGAAATTATATAAGTTTGTCTTATTTGAAAGAACACTTAAAATGATAGAGTACCATATTTTTCAGTTTATCGTTTCGTTGCTTGTTTCGCCCAGAACACTAAACAGGTAGATTTTCAAGTGATTATAAAGATTTATAAAATAAGGTGCCCTCTACGCACGCTCTGATTGGCTGGGCTCCGTGCATTTATAAGAGAACATAGATCATGAATGACGTAGAATGGCGTAGAATGGCGTCAGCTGGTCGCAAAAGCCCGCCAAATTCCTAAACTACTTCACTTTTAGTTTGATTTTTCCTCTTCTTATTTTATAAAACATCGCTCTTGTGCATATGTACTCTTATAAGGTACACTTGACGTCATTTGAACTACTCAACTTTCGTGTTCAAATGACGTCAAACGTGCCTTTATAAGAGTACATATGCACGGAGCTTTATGTTTTATTTGTTAAATATAACTTGTTCCGATAACTCATTATGCACGTGTGACGTCGCAACATGCGACATAGGATTGATAGGAAGCTTAATAAGCAAGCTAGGACAACGACGGCAATCTAAAGTTCAGCATCTATCATGAATCATTTACGTAATGACATGCGCAGTACGACCTAAACAATTTTCCTTTACTTCCGGTTTCTGTCTGTAGTACTGAATACTTAAAGTATGTTTTTTGACATCCGAGAGCTTTAGACTTCTAAAAGGATTTTGTCGCATAGTTTAAATGCATTTACATAAAGTCAAACTCAACTAACAGGTTTTACCTTTTCACGAGTTAACGTCGTCCTGAAGACGTGAAAATGATCTGAATAACGTTGTATGTAGAACCGGGACGGCGTTACGATTACTCTTGGGACTAAAAATTATTCATTTTCTTTGTTGTAAAATGAAAATTCGATTGTATTATAAAGACGTTCTCCTTGACCTTGTCGTTCGCATTGTATTTGCTGAAGCTCCCTAACTACATCAAACAAACTGAAATATCTCAAGAACGAAGCAAGGAAACGAAAAACTGCAAAAGATGTTACTCTATCATTTTAAGTGTTCTTTCAAATAAGACAAACTTAATTTTCGTTTCATAGGCGCTTTAAAAAATGGCAAAAACCTTGCGCATAATCAGTGGCAGCAATCATACATTAAAAGGTTCGGCACATGAGAGACGTTCGACGTTTGAATCAGGCCGCGTTTACACTATTACGGTACGGCGGTGGTCCGGATCGGGGTGAGCGTTCCGTAACAAAAAAATCGTCTGTTTACACTTTGACGGTACGGTAAATTTACCATAGCGTAGTGATTTGCAGCCGGAGTGCTAAGCGTAGTGACTACGCTACGGAAAACCACTCCGGAATAGTGTAAACACAACAAAGAAACGTAGTGATTTTTCAACGGGAGACTGACCGTACCGTAATAGTGTAAACGGGGCCAGCTAGAGTCGGTATTATAGGTTCGGCGCATGAGAAGAGCGATGTTTGAAATGGGACTATAAGTATAATATTACAGTACAAAATGTTACGATAAAGGAAATTCGACGAGCTATATTAGTACTCAGAAAAATAAAGAGTCTCAGAATTTTTTCTGAGTATATCTCTCTCTATAAAACCTTTATTCTGTATTTCCAAGCGAACATTCGTCAAGTTTAAAAACAGTAAAGATAGGCTATAAGTCTAAACACGAGCATTGCTTACTTTTAGTATCAATTTCTCCAGGTGGTTGACCGTTGTAAATACTGGCGCATCCACCAAAACGTTTGCCCTCTCCATTGGCGTCTTTTCTTGGCAAAGTCTTTGGATTTAAACTGTTAAGTCTTAGATGATCGCTTCGAAGCAGGTCACCGTTTACTCGCATAATACACGAACAAACAGCCAGAATGATAGTTCTTTTCCAAAAAGAACAAGAATACAACTGAATTAAAACCCAAATCATTGCGCTGAATCTCAAATCGACCAGTCTAACCACAATCATATAATGAGACTCGTAAGTGGATGGCAGTTATGTATATATGTTGTCGGCTTATCAAACATGATTGGCTATATTTTATTATGGTCCACTGACTTGCATGGTATTGACATCCAGTTTCAAAGTAAGTGCTTTAGATCTCATTATTTCAAGGTGCTCTTAAGAGTAAAGTTATTTATAATCTCGAAACCGAAAGTTCTTCGTTGAAGTAAACATGAGCTGAACTGAGACCGGACGTTTTTGTTGCACTGGAACACAGATATAGTGTGGGCCTAAAACTTTATTGGGTAATACCTTTATTATTGGTCTCACATGACCTCTGTCGAAATATGAAATACAATTTAAAATACGAAGAGGAGAGACTCGAATGTAGATAAGAAGCGTGTAACAATAACAACTTGGAATTATTTGGGACCTTACGAAATACCACGGCAACTTCAACGACGATTTCTTTTAAACAAAAGAATTCTCGTTGAAAAACAAAGAGAATGGATAATTTTTCGTTCCCAGACGGTAATCTTAACACCGTCCTCGTTCTTTATACAACACCACTTAGAGCATTTTCACGTCTTCAGGACGACGTCAGTTCACCAAAAGACGAGAACTGTTCAGCTTAATAGTGAGGTTCAGATCACACTACCGTAAATGTGGTAAAGCTGATGTAATGTTCGTTTTTTTCGTTCTGTAGTCGTACATGTAGTTGGTTTTAATCCTGGTATCGTAAAACGCTTTCTTTTTGCACTAGGTTTGAGACCTCCAACCATTACTGAACGTAAAAACAATATTTGCCATACTTAATTAGATTTACGGTAGCGGTAGCGGTAGTGGAAGTGTGATCTGAACCTCGCTAATATTGACTTCAATACGGACACTACAATCATTTTAGCAGTACTGCGGCGTTTTGGAAGTCATTAAACTAGCTTCAAATATCTCACTCAAACATAATAGTCAGTTAACGGTGACTTTATTTATAATTATAAAATTTATGTTGCTTTTTAACCGCCGTCGTCGTCCTAGCACCGTAAGTTCCCTAGTATTGTGACAGTCACATCGAACTTTGTAGGTGGAGAATATAATGAGTATAGCTGGGATTCTTATATAGCCTTTGCGGCAGCTTGTTGGAGAATATTTTGAAAAAGTCAAGCAAAAATTGAAGTATAGAATTCCTTGCCTAAAAAATGAACGTCTCGACAGATCAAGCCGAAAGTAACCTGAGTATCAGTCTCTCTTTGAAAGAGAGCCTGACACAAATCATTGATTCTTCTCCTCCGCCCCCTATTCATGTGACGCACCATAGCCAATAATAAAAATCACTTCCTGTTTTTGTATTGCGTGTGTCTATAAAAAGCTTCACGGAACAAATTAACATCAACCAAATCGAACCTCAAAAAATGCATTGCTTTTGCATAAACATCTTCAAACACACGTTTATTCAGTTTTCAAGTAATCTTTCGAAGTGGCAATGCCGAAGTAAAATCTAGTACTGCATACTGCAATGAACCCGCAATTTGCAATTAGGGAAATTATTTAACGATCGGGATTCGGGACCACTAAATATTTTAATATTCGATTACAACAATTCTCAAATATATTCCCAGATATTTTAATTAAATGCACAACGGCAATTCCGATTTTCCGAGTAGCCATAACATGCTAAATGCTTTCACCAAATGTTCTGATGTTTCACCCCATTTCAACAACTGCTTTAGCTTGGCGACGAGATAATAATTTGTCTCACGCGTTTCAGTTCAGATTCAGACATTCAGTCAAGCAAAGGCTGCAAAGCGGCCTTGATATGGTTTGTATTCAGACTTTATACCTACAGTACTATAAGTGTATAAGTTCCAGTAGACTATAAATTACGGACACTGCGTTCGCTTTTCAGATCAGAATGAACTGTCAAGTCCAGTTGTTTCTTCCCGTAGTCAGACGACAAGACAGCAGCAGTGTTTTGTTTTGACAGCTAGGCTGGCTTTCAATACACATTCCACAGTTCTTGCTCTTCCTTCACGTATAGTATTACGGGCAAAACGCGGAGGTTCCTTCAGCTTCTTTAATCGCTCTTGTCCATGAAAAATGGAAAAAACGCTAATGGTAAATTTGAGAAAACACAAACTTTCTAGTCGGAGTCTGGGCGGCTTCTCCGCAATTCCCACGCAATACAGTCTCTCGTTCCGTATGATGATATTAACATACAACCCAACACGCGTGTATGATGCATTTCATCATACATGTGCATGTTTTTAATAAAGAAGTTATTAATGAAACCCTTCCCCCCCCCCGAACCCCCTAACCCTAACCCTCAAAAATGTGCATTTCCCGGGGGTAACCCTAACCCTAACTTGAAAAGTGTCGGGGGGGGGGGGGTATTTTTAGATTATTTCCGGCTTTTGTCTCTCAACCAATCAGGGTTTCGTCCAGATTCTGGACGAAGAACACGGCTCTATGAATAGATTTGTGTCAGGCCCTTCTTTTTCTCTCCGTTCTCCGCCCTAGTCCCCAAAAGAAAAAGAAGGGCCTGATACTCAGGCTAAGCCGAAAGGGGCGTATTCACAAGCGGGAGTTCTTGTGTTTATATCAATGGTGAGATCACTGGTTCCCACGCAACCATGTAGTTCAGTCGCTATAGAGCGTCGAAATAGTAAACAGAAGGTCGCAAGTTCGAATCCCGGTCGAGTAGGCTTTTTCTCTATACTATAGGTTCGTCACACATTATTCTTCATGTCCCACAATAATTATACCAACAACATAAGATGAAGAATCAAGTCTCTTGATATTGAAGAAACTAGATTTCATTTTCCAAAGATCAACTATTATAAGTACCATTGTTCCATGACCTGCTCCAACTTGACATTGCACAGTACCTCAGTCGGTAGAACGTCGGCCTAGTAAACCAAAGGTCGCGGGTTTGAATCCCAGCCGCCAGGGATTATTTTAACGTGCAGTGATAACCAATTTGTGCAGTGATAAATGAGATTTGTGCAGTGATAAGCGCAATTTTGTGCAGTGATAGATTTTTCTTTAATATTTAAGAATGGGTGTTATTCGTGAAAGGATTGCATCAGAGATTATGTTCAAAGGCACAGTATAGATACTACATTCCAACATATACTGTTTAATATCAATATTTAAATTAGCAAATACACAAATAAGACGATAAGTTAGGGGACCCTAAACCACTATCTTCTGATAACGTTAAGCGTACCGTAAACTAACAGCCTTATGCCGTTAATTTCAACTTTCAAGATACATGAGTATAGCCTAGGCTAGTGTTCTTACTATTTAGCCAGACTACCCAACATAACATGCTTGAGGCTTCTCTCAGGTCGATGCGTCTGGGCAGTGGTCTGTGCCCGTGTGCTACTGTTTGACCATTGTTATTCTGAAAATGCGAATGTATGCTGTGCGAAAGGGATTAAATCATTAAAAATTGGGAAAAGGAGGGCCGCTTATGCATACTATGACAGTATGACTAGTTGATTACTGACGAGCTACCGAGCTACTCAGTGCTCTATCGCTGTTTAACGTGCTACTGAAGTTAGATTTTATGCTTTTTTCAGCTCTTTGTGCAGTAATAAAAATTCCTTAAAATAATCCCTGCCAGCCGCGGTCGAGTAGAGATTTTCTCTACTTACCCGGAATGGTTCGTCACTAGGCGTAGCCAGCATTTTGTTCGTATAAGTAAAATTTATATATAATATACGGTTGTGGTTGGAACAACAATTAAAGCATTGAGAATATACTCTACATCTCTGTGCCTTTTATAACTTACGGACTTACACACTCGATGACAATGTATCTACCTGCTTCGCAGTAGATACAAAAACAGTATCATATACCATAATATCATGCATTATGTTGACGAACAATACGAAGCTTAATTTCTACTAATCAGCTTAAACCAATAAGGTTATCCAGTATAAACAAAGTTAATTTAGCTTAGTCTGGTTTGCCCTAGCTTGTAGTAATATACTGGACCAATGAGAGATAGTCTTTACTGGACCTTTAGAGAGAACAAGTCATTAGATGTATGACTATAATAGCCGGTTATCCAGTATAAATAGAAATAGTTTTAATTAGTTAAATTTATGTCACCCTGCATGCAAAGAATGAATTTAGAACCTGTACTGCAAATCATTGCAAATAAAATTAAGGTGTTTCTGAAGATACTATCATTTTTTAAGATTTCACAGTGGAAGAATGTGAACTTTCGAAATGTTTAAATTGAGATATCTGTGGTTGTATGGAATAACAATTAAAGCATTGAGAACATTCTATAGAGTATATAGATCTGACCTACAGTACTCTATAAAATCTATACAAATTATTTACTTTCGATTTCCTTAAGCTCCCATAATGTCGATCTACTAACAATAAGAACAGTATGACATAAGATTATATAGATGCCATATAATATCCATACATTATATTGATGAGCACTACAATACAAAGCTTAAGGAAATACTATCACATCACTAAAAAAAATATCGAACAAAACTGGACTTATAAGATTGCTTAAAAACTATCATCACAACATAACGACTATAGCCTTTGCGGGAGCTTGTTGGAGAATATTTTGAAAAAGTCAAGCAAAATTTGACATAGAGAATTCCTTGTACTGTATAATAAACGAGCAGGAGTGTTTTATCAGATATAAAGACACGAGGGGAAGCCGAGTGTTTTTTTATATCTGATAAAACACGAAGTGCGAGTTTATTATACGGCTTCAAAAACGAACCACTTGGTAAATTGATTGGCGGAGTTAGTTTGAAAAATAACCTTGTCTAAGCCGAGAAAATCAAAGCTAAAGTTTATGTAAATCAGGAGAAATCTTTATCACATATAAAGATACGATACGGTCATGATTTTCTTTTGTGTTTTCCTCATGAATTATTAATGAGTTTTTGAAGTCTATATAATGAACGAAAGGGGCGTATTCACAAGCGGGAGTTCTTGTGCGTTTATATCAATGGTGCATGAGATCAATGATTCCCATGCAACCATGCAGTTCAGTCGCGGTAGAGCGTCGAAATAGCAAACACTAGACGGTCGCGAGTTTTAATCCTGGCGTATGGTTCGTCACTCGGAGTAGCCGGCATTCGTATAGTAAAATTGATATGTTTAGATTGATGACAGTTGTGGTTGGAACACAATTAAAGCATTGAGAATATACTCTACACCTAGTAAGGTATAGGGCTACTCTATAGAAACTACAAATTATCTATTTCGGGGTACTGTGCATTCAAATATCATTATACAACTTTACTTGTGGCACCTGTGCACTGTTAACTTCAAGGCACAGCGCCAGGTATTAAACTACCGCTTAATTAATAGTTTTGCGCGAGACAAAAAATATATTTGTGTGCAAAGGAAAGGAATAATATTCTTTAAACGTTAAGAAAGTAAGTCATTAGTGCATTTTCTTACAGACTATTCAGTTCAAGTTTTGACGTGTGTGATAAGAAAATATATTTGTGTGCAAAGGAAAGGAATAATATTCTTTAAACGTTAAGAAAGTAAGTCATTAGTGCATTTTCTTACAGACTATTCAGTTCAAGTTTTGACGTGTGTGATATTCGCCATAATTTTAATAAAATGTGAAGTTTTCAAGTTTGCGTCATGGTGACACTGTGCCTTTTATAACTTACGGACTTACACACTCGATGACAATGTATCTACCTGCTTCGCAGTAGATACAAAAACAGTATAATATTCAATTACATAGACATACCATAATATCATGCATTATGTTGACGAACAATACGAAGCTTAATTTCTACTAATCAGTGAGGTCTTTATAGGGTTCTACGATAACACTGTATATATAGTGCTAAGAAACATTTCGATTAGAACATGACACGAATGTCAGTATTTTGTTCCAATCCAAAAAATCAATCAGTTCGCCAACTTTTCCTTTTTGCCGTATCCAAAACACTTCAGTAGTATACAGAGTGGGGGTTCTGGCACGGGTGGTGCGGGTGGTGCAAAAAGCACCACCCATGACGCCACCATTTTTGGAGGATTATAGAGAGTTCTGAACAGCGTAAGTGTCTGAATTGGCAGAGAGAACTGCTCTGGTCAAACCTGAATATTATTTGAATAATATGGAGACTTTGAATATTATATTAGTCAGAACCTAAATGACCAAACAGTCTTATACACGTTTGGTGGCAATAAGTGTTAACAATTTTAGAGAGTTATCGTTTACTTTGGCCTAGTTTGTAGAGGAACGAAACAGAAATGGATAGAGGCGCTTTATATTTTTTATCTTAAACTTGGTTTGGAGGAATATAGCGGGTTTTTGGTTAAGTAATCCGAGTGTTATTTTCGAAGAGATGAATGTTGACAGTTTTGGTCGAATTATTGCCTATCTAACCTTAGTCTATAACCTACTAGTGATTCCTTGGATGAAGAAACAGTTCGAGTAGTCGTAAGAAGACACAAATCAATTCGAAAAGCGAAGAACAAAGACTTGTCCATATATAACTGAGATACATCAGGGTTACTAGGCTTTCTGTTAATAAGAACGATATAAACAAGATTCTCGCACGTGCAGGAGACAAAAGAGAAAACTCGTTAAAGTTACTAATGACCAAAACATAACAGGATTTGCATATAAGTAGAATATTTAATTCATTTTAGGGGTGATCATGAGTTTTGGGGGGATAATAAGGGGCATGAAGAGGTATTAATGCATGGGCAGGTCTAGGCGAGAAAGTCATTAGCGTGTATTTTGCATAAGACAGAATTCACATGCAACAATCAGTTTAAAATATTTATTTCGGTTTTCGTTCAAACATATACATATAAAAAGTTTTAGTAAGGTCTGCTTCTTAGATTATATTTAGATGGTATTCATACTCTCCTCTTTCACCCGGGGACATCTTTGCCAAGTCGCTTTCTTTCCACTCCGAAGAGCTTTCCCAGTTATGAAAGAAATTATGTTTAAGTGTTGGTTGTTCAACTTCTGGAGGCGGTGTTATAAAATAAGAGAAACAGGAGGATGAAAGGGCTCGTTGCCTGAATCCGGGGGGCTCGGAGCTCGAAGCCGGGGCTCGGAGCTAGGAACCAAGAGATTGGACCCCGGGACTCGGAGCCGGGAGCCGATGGCTCGGAGCCAGGAGCCAAGGGCTCGGAGCTAGGAGCCGAGGGCTCGGAGCCAGGAGCCGGGGCTCGGAGCCAGGAGCCGGCGGCTCGGAGCCATGAGCCAAGGGCTCGGAGCCAGGAGCCAAGGGCTCGGAGCCAGGAGCCGGGGGCTCGGAGCTAGGAGCTGGGGGCTCGGAGCCAGGAGACGGGGGTTCGGAGTCAGGAGCCGGGGGCTCGGAGCCAGGAGCCAAGGGCTCGGAGCCAGGAGCCGGGGGGCTCGAAGCCATGAGCCGGGGCCTCGGAGCCGGGAGCCAGGGGCTCGGAGCTCGCAGCCGAGAGTTCGGAGTCTTATCTTCCTTATCTTCCTCTTATCTTCCCATTATCTTCCTTTATCTTCCCATTATCTTCCTTGTCTTCCTCTTATCTTCCCCTTATCTTCCCCTTATCTTCCCATTATCTTCCTTATTTTCCTCTTATCTTCCTCTTATCTTCCCATTATCTTCCTTATTTTCCTCTTATCTTCCCATTATCTTCCTTTATCTTCCCATTATCTTCCTTATCTTCCTCTTATCTTCCCCTTATCTTCCCCTTATCTTCCCATTATCTTCCTTTATCTTCCTTTATCTTCCCCTTATCTTCCCCTTATCTTCCCCTTATCTTCCCCTTATCTTCCCCTTATCTTCTCCTTATCTTCCCCTTATCTTCCCCTTATCTTCCTTATTTTCCTCTTATCTTCCCCTTATCTTCCCATTATCTTCCCATTATCTTCCTTATCTTCCTCTTATCTTCATCTTATCTTCCTCATCTTCCCATTATCTTCCTTTATCTTCCCCTTATCTTCCCCTTATCTTCCCCTTATCTTCCCCTTATCTTCCCATTATCTTCCCATTATCTTCCTTATCTTCCTCTTATCTTCATCTTATCTTCCTTATCTTCCCATTATCTTCCTTATCTTCCTCTTATCTTCCCCTTATCTTCCCCTTATCTTACCATAATCTTCCTTTATCTTCCTATCTTCCCCTTATCTTCCCCTTATCTTCCCTTTACCTTTCTTATCTTCCCATTATCTTCCTTATCTTCCTCTTATCTTCCCTTATCTTCCCCTTATCTTACCATAATCTTCCTTTATCTTCCTATCTTCCCCTTATCTTTTTTATTTTCCTCTTATCTTCCCCTTATCTTCCCATTATCTTCCCATTATCTTCCTTATCTTCCTCTTATCTTCATCTTATCTTCCTTATCTTCCCATAAGATTGATTCTTATAAGATTGAATAATTGTATCCTAAGATTGAATAAATCTTATGGGAAGATAAGGAAGATAAGATGAAGATAAGAGGAAGATAAGGAAGATAATGGGAAGATAATGGGAAGATAAGGGGAAGATAAGAGGAAAATAAGGAAGATAAGGGGAAGATAGGAAGATAAAGGAAGATTATGGTAAGATAAGGGGAAGATAAGGGGAAGATAAGAGGAAGATAAGGAAGATAATGGGAAGATAAGAAAGGTAAAGGGAAGATAAGGGGAAGATAAGGGGAAGATAGGAAGATAAAGGAAGATTATGGTAAGGTAAGGGGAAGATAAGGGGAAGATAAGAGGAAGATAAGGAAGATAATGGGAAGATAAGGAAGATAAGATGAAGATAAGAGGAAGATAAGGAAGATAATGGGAAGATAATGGGAAGATAAGGGGAAGATAAGGGGAAGATAAGGGGAAGATAAGGGGAAGATAAAGGAAGATAATGGGAAGATGAGGAAGATAAGATGAAGATAAGAGGAAGATAAGGAAGATAATGGGAAGATAATGGGAAGATAAGGGGAAGATAAGAGGAAAATAAGGAAGATAAGGGGAAGATAAGGGGAAGATAAGGAGAAGATAAGGGGAAGATAAGGGGAAGATAAGGGGAAGATAAGGGGAAGATAAGGGGAAGATAAAGGAAGATAAAGGAAGATAATGGGAAGATAAGGGGAAGATAAGGGGAAGATAAGAGGAAGATAAGGAAGATAATGGGAAGATAAAGGAAGATAATGGGAAGATAAGAGGAAAATAAGGAAGATAATGGGAAGATAAGAGGAAGATAAGAGGAAAATAAGGAAGATAATGGGAAGATAAGGGGAAGATAAGGGGAAGATAAGAGGAAGACAAGGAAGATAATGGGAAGATAAAGGAAGATAATGGGAAGATAAGAGGAAGATAAGGAAGATAAGACTCCGAACTCTCGGCTGCGAGCTCCGAGCCCCTGGCTCCCGGCTCCGAGGCCCCGGCTCATGGCTTCGAGCCCCCCGGCTCCTGGCTCCGAGCCCTTGGCTCCTGGCTCCGAGCCCCCGGCTCCTGACTCCGAACCCCCGTCTCCTGGCTCCGAGCCCCCAGCTCCTAGCTCCGAGCCCCCGGCTCCTGGCTCCGAGCCCTTGGCTCCTGGCTCCGAGCCCTTGGCTCATGGCTCCGAGCCGCCGGCTCCTGGCTCCGAGCCCCCGGCTCCTGGCTCCGAGCCCTCGGCTCCTAGCTCCGAGCCCTTGGCTCCTGGCTCCGAGCCATCGGCTCCCGGCTCCGAGTCCCGGGGTCCAATCTCTTGGTTCCTAGCTCCGAGCCCCGGCTTCGAGCTCCGAGCCCCCCGGATTCAGGCAACGAGCCCTTTCATCCTCCTGTTTCTCTTATTTTATAACACCGCCTCCAGAAGTTGAACAACCAACACTTAAACATAATTTCTTTCATAACTGGGAAAGCTCTTCGGAGTGGAAAGAAAGCGACTTGGCAAAGATGTCCCCGGGTGAAAGAGGAGAGTATGAATACCATCTAAATATAATCTAAGAAGCAGACCTTACTAAAACTTTTTATATGTATATGTTTGAACGAAAACCGAAATAAATATTTTAAACTGATTGTTGCATGTGAATTCTGTCTTATGCAAAATACACGCTAATGACTTTCTCGCCTAGACCTGCCCATGCATTAATACCTCTTCATGCCCCTTATTATCCCCCCAAAACTCATGATCACCCCTAAAATGAATTAAATATTCTACTTATATGCAAATCCTGTTATGTTTTGGTCATTAGTAACTTTAACGAGTTTTCTCTTTTGTCTCCTGCACGTGCGAGAATCTTGTTTATATCGTTCTTATTAACAGAAAGCCTAGTAACCCTGATGTATCTCAGTTATATATGGACAAGTCTTTGTTCTTCGCTTTTCGAATTGATTTGTGTCTTCTTACGACTACTCGAACTGTTTCTTCATCCAAGGAATCACTAGTAGGTTATAGACTAAGGTTAGATAGGCAATAATTCGACCAAAACTGTCAACATTTATCTCTTCGAAAATAACACTCGGATTACTTAACCAAAAACCCGCTATATTCCTCCAAACCAAGTTTAAGATAAAAAATATAAAGCGCCTCTATCCATTTCTGTTTCGTTCCTCTACAAACTAGGCCAAAGTAAACGATAACTCTCTAAAATTGTTAACACTTATTGCCACCAAACGTGTATAAGACTGTTTGGTCATTTAGGTTCTGACTAATATAATATTCAAAGTCTCCATATTATTCAAATAATATTCAGGTTTGACCAGAGCAGTTCTCTCTGCCAATTCAGACACTTACGCTGTTCAGAACTCTCTATAATCCTCCAAAAATGGTGGCGTCATGGGTGGTGCTTTTTGCACCACCCGCACCACCCGTGCCAGAACCCCCACTCTGTATACTACTCACTTCATTTTACACTTTACAATTAAGGGTTATCCAGTATACGGATAAAGTTAGTTTAGCTTACTCTGGTTTCCTCCTGTAGTAACCCTGAACCAATGAAGGATGGTGAGGTCCTTACTTTGAGCTCTTCAGTACTTAGGGGTTTAGTATTGCAGCTTTTGCAGGGGTTTAGTAGAGTAATGCGGTAATGGGCAATAAGGAAAACCGGGCGAGGGGAGCGGAGAGAGGGGAAGCTTCCCCTCGATCCCACCTGTCTCCGCTCCCCTCGCCCGCGTTCCGAATCTCAGCGGTTTGGAATTCAAACCCACACCCGATCCGCACGTTGTACCTAATAAACTACTAGACATTATAGACACATTGTATCCAGTAAGTTACTGGAAATTGTTTAATTGTAAGATGCGCCAGTTAACGGATTAAAACTCACTGCGCATCCCACAATCTTTGCCAAGAACTGTTGACCATAAATTACAAACACTACTAGGGGGGTCGGACGGGGAGGAGGTCGCTAACCCACCCACCCACCCACCCACCCCCACACTTCAAGTTAGGGTTAGGGTTACCCCCGGGAAATGGACATTTTTGAGGGTTAGGGTTAGGGGGTTCGGGGGGGGAAGGGTTTCATTAATAACCTCTTTATTAAACAATTTCCAGTAACTTACTGGATACAATGTGTATATAATGTCTAGTACTTTATTAGGTACAACATTCGGATCGGCTGTCGGTTTACTAGTCCAACACTCTACATGACTGAGCTACATGATTGGGAATCATACTCAGTGAATCATACTCAGTGATCTGATTCTCACCATACAAGCGGGAGTTCTTGTGTGTTTATATCAATAAATACGCCCCTTTCGGCTAGATCTGTCGAGACGTTCATTATATAGGCAAGGAATGCTATATTTTAAATTTTGCTTGACTTTTTCAAAAGATTCTCCAACAAGCTGCCGCAAAGTCTCGTCCTTATGTTGTGATGATAGTTTTGAAGTAATTTTATAAGTCCAGTTATGTTCGATATTTGTTTTACTGATGTGATAGTATTTCCTTAAAGTGCAAATGAAACGAAAATTAAGTCAGTCTTATTTGAAAGAACACTTAAAATGACAGAGTAACATCTTTTGAAGTTTTTCATTTCCGTGCTTCGTTCTTGAGATATTTCAGTTTGTTCGATATGTAAATTAAACATTTTGAAGTCATGACGTGCATAATGAGTTATCGAAAAAAGTTATATAGCTTTGCTATTGTCAAACCAAATTAATTCAAAGGAAACATGTGGGTGTGTTTCGCCCAGAACACTAAACATGTAGATTTTCAGGTAATTATGTTTGACAATATCAAAGATATACAACTTTTTTCGATAATTCATTATGCACGTCATGACGTCGAAATGTTTAATTTGCATGTCAAACAAACTGAAATATCTCAAGAACGAAGCAAGGAAACGAAAAACTGCAAAAGATGTTACTCTATCATTTTAAGTGTTCTTTCAAATAAGACTGACTTAATTTTCGCTTCATTTGCACTTTAAGCTTTGTATTGTAGTGCTCATCAATATAATGTATAGATATTATATGGTATCTATATAATCTTATATCACACTGTTCTTATTGTTAGTATAGATAGACATTATAGGAGCTTAAGGAAATCGAAACTACATAATTTGTAGTTGCTATAGAATAGCTACAATCGTGGACAAAATTCATGTGGTCGACACAGTGCTCGCTTTTTAATTATTAGTAAAAATTCAAACCAAATGCAACGATGATACGGTGTTCCCCTTCCCGCTACTCAATGTTGGTGCATCTAAACCAGAAAAAAAGCTCACGACACATTTTATTTTAGTTGAAACTGAAAGATATTCGCAAATCAACAACAAAGACATTATGGTGTCCACATAATTTTGTCCAGGATTGTAGGTCTATGACTATAGACTCATGGGCATACAACCACAGATGTCTTTATTTTGTATATGCATGGCATACAATGCACAGATGTCTCAATTAAAACTGATTTCGAAAGTTCACACTCTTCCACTCTGAAATCTTAAAAAAATGATAGTACGTATCTTAACAACTTTTACTCCGACAAAATTTCTTTCAAAGATTTGAAATTGAAATGCTTCAGTTTCAAATTCTCCCTTTATATTGACGAGTAAAATCGTCTGGCTTGAGCCGAAGGCAGACTCAAGCTGAAATAATCGCGAAAGGGGGTTTCTGAGCCCATGCAGGGATGAGGGATCAAACCTATAACCTTCTAATCACCGATTTCTAATCATGCATGGTTTAGAATTAGGTTCTGGGAACATTTCCTGTCCGAATTGGTCTTTAGTATTTTATTCTGGCTAACGCCAGAGTATTTTATTCTGGGGAAGCCCTCGGACAGGAATGACTTACCTAATAATAATAATAACAATAATAAAATCTTTAGTTAAACTGTTGAAGATCCTATCTAATCATTAATACAAAGTGAACAAAATTAAGGAAAATAACAGTTATAGGAAATTTATAAACTACAAATGTGAGTATATTGTCAGTTTCTAACAGGTGCATGAAAATACTACGTTTAAAACAGTAAGTGTTAAACATGTAAGTTCTCTGAATTCCGAAGGCAAATAGTTCCAATCATTTGCAGCTGCATACTTGAACATGGATTGCCCTATTGCATTTTTTACCTTTGGGAGATCTAATAACATTTTAAAGAACAAACGTCATAAGAACAAACGTTAACGTCGAAAATACTCTAAATTATCCTCTTCTATAGGGGCTGGAAGTTATTAATCTAGTATATGCATAAATATTATTACACTGATACATATGCAAGTCAGTTCAACACTGTCAGGCTTCGTGCACTGCATGGACTGCTAGCCACTTCACATACACCCACCCACCCACCCACCTACCGTGAAATGTTGCACGCTCAATTTAATTCCTGATCATATACTGCCAGGCTGGGAACGCGTCTGCTACGTCAGAATCAAAACGTGAACGGTTACGACATTTAAGGGGCGGAGGTTTTTGGGGGGGTCCGCAAAATTGCATTATTGCATCATCCCGTTAGGCCTTGCGAAACTGTAAGGCTTGCGATTTTTCGAGTTCTTTCTTTTCGACACAGCTTTGCCTGAGTTGGTTGAGGTGTTTTCCGACGGTATTGGTGAATTCATAAGTAGTTGATCAGGACTAGTGAGGACTAGAGATACAAGAAAGAGCCAGAGTATATCAAGGAACATTTACGTACTGTTTACCAAGTAAAGGCTTGCTGCTTGGTCCAACAACTACAAAACGCAAGTAATAAGCACCGAATAATGCAAAACGAAATATGTTTAGCTAGACGTGTCTATAAATCGTTTACATCATGTAACATTTGGAAAGGTGTTTCAAAACGTATTTAAATATTTTCTGTTGGTACGATTTACATGAATTCTATATCGAAACCATCGCTTGAATCTACCGAATTAGCACTATAGGTTTTGTCTACTGAAAGTATTAAGATAGTTTAATAATCGCTTCATGGAATGAAGTACTTCATATAAGACCATATATAGAGAAGACCTTATTCGATTATTCGAATGTGGATGGGTTGTCATACATTGTTTTGATGGCTTTGATGAAATTTTCTGGAATACCGTACATAGATAAAATATGTAGCATTGCTGATCTATTCACACTATCGGACGCTTTAGAGAGGTCAACAAACACGATGGATGCCTTTCTGTTTGCTATTCGTATTTCTTCGATTATCCTTCTCAAGGACAGAATTTGAGGGAGTGTTGATCTACCTTTCCTGAATCCGTTCTGATTTCTCCTAAGGATAGGTTCCATGTACTTTGATAAACGGTTTAGCAGAAGAGAGTTGTAAATCTTGGAAGCAATGGCAGTTAATGTAATTCCACGATAGTTGTTAGGATTCTGTAGGTCACCCTTCTTGGCTATAGTGAACATGCATGACTTCGTGAAGGATGAAGGCTTATTACCTTTGAATGTTTCGTTGCAGAAGTGGAGAAGATCGTTATGAAAAAGTGGGTGCGTAAACTGTGTAACTGTACAATTACACAGTTTCAGAGCGGTTCTACCTAACACATTGCTTAATGATTGCTTCTGAGAGTTTTGTACTTGTTAACAAACACTTATTACGCGCACGTTGTTCCGTAGATTTTCTCGATGTCCGAAGGGTGCCAATCAGGCGTATATACAAGTGCCCTGAGCGTCCTGGTGCCAATGCAGAAATCAGTCGCCCGAGTGAACGCCTGAGCAGACGTCTTGTTTGAGTTAAAACGAGTTTTTAGTCCTCAAAATCGTCTTAATTTTAAGACTGATTACGGTGGGTAACTATAGGACACTGGGACTTAATTCTCTGTGCATACACAGATATAGTGGCTGTTTACATGCATGGGAGCTGGCACGGGAGGGATGACAATATATTGGCTTGCGTCCAGGACGTTTCACAACACAGCTAGGACCAAAGTTGTAAAAAGCGCAGAATAGCAGAGAAATAAAATTAATATACTAGCCGTATCAATTAAGAATCAAAATAAGAATAAGAAACGCTATCCGTCATATCGTCCCGGTTAGGCGGGACAGAGCATTTATATGGCGATAGTTGTCTCGTCTTTGGCCGGGATCTGGTAGGGTGGACGGGACAAAAACGTCCCGGCAAAGACATTCTTCATATAAACGAAATGAGATAGGGAAAATATAGTAGCGATGCGATCCGATCCCGCTTACAACTTCCCGTCCCAGCAAACGCCCCGGCCAACCTGCCGTGTAAACAGCCCTTACTAATCTTCAACCTCGTACCCAGGCTCTTTGACCCTGGGTACGAGGTTGAGTAATCTTAAGTATATAAGAATGAGAGAACTTCAGAATGTCAAAATATATTTTAATCAAAAATAATTTAGTCAAAATATAATTTTTAGTCCCAATTAGACTATATTAATTGGAATATATTCCAATTGGAATATATTCCATAATTTCCTTCTTTCGATCGCCAAGATCTTTGGTAAAATCTTCGCAGACATCCTTATGCTTTTTACTGTCGCTACGCTAGATTCCCAGGAACACTCGAAGGGCCAGAACGACTCTGGGCAGGACCTTTTTGCGAATGTTGCTGGGCCTTCTTGTTTCCTGCCTCTCCCCAGTCTTCCCAAGAACCCAAACTACGCGGCCAAGCTCATGGCGGAAACGAAAGGCCTAGAAACTAGGCTAGGTTAGCCCTACCAAGAGGCCCGGGCCCCCTCCATATAAACCGACCTTCGGGTTTAGCTCAGTCGGTAGAGCGTCGGACTAGTAAACCAATAATTGTGGGTTCGAATCCCATGCCGCAGTTAAATAGACTTTTTCTATACGTACCCGCAGTATAGACCTTATTCAAAAATGGCCGCCGAATTATAATTCTTTTATGTGCATATACATTAGCCCATATTGACCTCGTTTTAAAGTAAAAATTATTTTGAATTTCCCGGCACGTGAGGGCTAATTTATATTTATATAAAAGAGTTTTAATTCGGCGGCCATTTTTGAATAAGATCCATATGTGAAAAAATTGACGAAGCGCGGCCAGGATTATACATAATGAAAAGACAAACGTTCTCTGACCAAATATTTAAATTTAATTCGAGCTTCCGGCTGCCAGACTGCAGCCTTCAACTGTGTCACAATAATTCTACCTTTGTTATTATTACACGCTTTTCAGCTACATTCGAGTCTCTCGTCGTCGTATTTTACATTGTATTCCATATGTTCGCCAACAAGGCGGTGACCAGACCGTGATACTCTGACTACATAACACTGACCAGACGATTTTACTCGTCAATAGGAAAACTCCTGACTCTAAACCCCTGTTTACACGGCCATATTTTAAGCGGGATCTGAGCCACATCTGACTTTAAGCGGGCTTAAAATGTCCGTGTAAACAGATCGGCGCAAATTAATCGCGATTAGTTTGCAAACTGGGCACGATCAGTTAATCGCGCTTAACTTGGCCGTGTAAACGCAACGGGATTGAAAAACGCTTGCTATTAATACGGTGTTATTAATACGATAAAATGCTTTTTTTCCCCTGCTGTAGAAGCTTCATCTCGCTATTCTTTGTTCCTTTGTTCCTTTCTTTCTTTTAGCTATTACTCTTTCTCGTGTACCGATGTCTTCCGTTCTTCTTTGACGCATGCTTCCAAAACCAAAAATATAGCTAGCTCGTACGCCATGTTGAATATTCAATGGTGTACGTGTTTTAGTAAGGAATTGTTAAATGACCGTGTAAACGCACCAAGGTGGCGCATTTTAAGCACGCTTAACTTAAGCGTGCTTAAATTTTGGCCGTGTAAACACGGCTTAAATCGCGATTCGTTTGCACCACCTCAAGGAGGTGGATTAAACTGAGCACGATCAGTTAATCGCGCTTAACTTGGCCGTGTGAACGCAACGGGATTGAAAAACGCTTGCTATTAATACGTTGTTATTAATACGATAAAATGTACTTTTTTGCCCTGCTGTAGAAGTTTCCATCTCGCTATTCTTTGTTCCTTTGTTTCTTTGTTTCTTTTAGCTATTACTCTTTCTCGTGTACCGATGTCTTCCGTTGTTCTTTGACCGCACGCTACCCATACGAAGCTTCCAAAACCAAAAATGTAGCTCGTCCGCCATGTTGAATAATGGTGTACGTGTTTTAGTAAGGGATTATTAAATGACCATGTAAACGCATCAAGGTGGCGCATTTAAGCACGCTTAACTTAAGCGTGCTTAAATTTTGACAGTTCGTTTTTAGTAATTATATAAATTATATGGTTTATCGAAGATGTACAGTAACAATTTTTACGCTTGAAAGAATCGGAAAAATCTTGTGTGAAATTCCAGAGTATCTACTGTGATGTTTTTCCGTCAATGTCTTATAGAAACGTGAAATTGTTACGCGATTGTAGTTTCGAATTGTAACTTTGATTTGTCATTGCATTGAAGCGTTTATGTACTGTTGCATGCATGTAGAGCACTTGATAGCCTCTAGAACTGAAGTGCTGTGTTCATCAAAGCATGAATCGACTAGTTGTGAGTCAACGCTTCCATGCACTTTGCAACCAGCTCGAAAAGTTGTCGTTGTGGCAAACCTTTGACATGTTTAATGTAATACTCTCAGTACAGCTCAATAAAGGTAAGCTCAAAATTAAAACATTTTTCTTATATTGTATAGGACCTCTTTTATAATCGTAACACTATATTGCTTTTTAACATAAAGTTTACCGACTAACAGCAAAAATAAACTACTATACATAGAGCAAATCAAAATGTGGTGAACTGCCGAGAGTAGTTTTGATAACAAAGTACTGACGTTTCTTGACTCTGATGAAGGGCTCTCCTCGAAACCGCAGTATTTCGTTATCAAAACTATTCTGGGTAGTTCACCACCTTTTCACTTTGCTCTACCTAAAACACTGTACTCTACTTTTTTTTTTACTGTAGTCATATATATATTTGAAGTATAAGCTTTAGTCCTTTTTAACCGAGCATCTATATTTTTGGTTTCTTAATCCGAATTATGATTTTACATTTATGTTATTTGTGTTTTTAAATGTAGAAATCCAAGCCAATCATTCTGAAATGTTCTTTTAAAATTCATCGGTGTACAAGTTTAGTGGATTTCTCAAGCCTAGCGAGCACTCAGTGATCTTCGGTGAGTATACAGTGAGCTTTATTTATGTGTACAGTGATTAGTTGTGTAATTAATTACGTGTTTACTCCCTGGGTACATTTCTCAATACAGTACACGAATCTTGTCTTAATACCAGAGACCAAACTAGCGTTGTCGGCTAGCGAATGCCCCTAAACTGCACCGGATTCAAAATGTAATGGGAAAATTATGGTTTCCTCCCATTTGTCATCTAAACAAAGGAAGGAGCTACTACGACCTGCTTTCACTTGTATAACACACCAGTTTTTTCTGTAGCTCTACCTGCTCAAAATTAAATTGTCCCGAGTCAAAAATCACAAGAGAAAAACTACAAGGAATATATCGGGAATAAACTGGTTACATTATAGAAAATGTGATTTTTGAAGTTTCACGATTGCTTTTTCCAGACCTGTTCATTGAGGTTTGCTTGCTTTGTCAAAGTGTTTAAAATCAGGATTTCTTCAACCGTAGCATTAACACGGTTCACGGGGTCAGGTTATGAATTATAAATTACCCAATAAAAAAATTACCTTTCAAATCCTTCGAAGCGAGCCGAATCGACAAAAAGGGGCTTTGGACAATTGATGAAGCTCCGCTCAACGGACAATATAAATAACTACCAAAATACCGTATGACTTCGCACGCTTGCCCTTATCGAAGATGCCTTGAATTTAATTAAATTGTGACCCCTGAAGATTTTTTAAAAAATATTCGACGAAATGGATTATTGTTCATTCTACATTTAATCTTCTATTGTCGAATTGAGGTAAGCTGTAAATGTTATATAATAATATTTTCTCGACTAATTTTAATGATTAGTTTGCTATTTTTTCCTTTGGTTTCGTGCGAGTTAGTTTTGGTTGCAACTTTGAAATAATTCTCCTGGAGTATTTGTTGCTCATTTACATAAGAATAGGGCGATTGTACGGTGGCCTTAGTCGACACAGCAGGTTCAAGTACTTAACCTCGAATCCTCAATTTATATTGGACGTAGGATTTAGAAAACCATGTATATATACGGTCAAATCACTCTCATATATATGCAACAAACTGCTTTTTTGCGTTCGCAATATCTTTCCAAATCCCTCATTCCAAAACCGCTATTGTTATATTAACAGATACAACAAAGACTTTTAAATATTTTTCTGTGGGGATTCTATAATTTTATTGGGCTTTAAATCTGTCCCAGTATTTCACAAAAACAAACCATCCGAATATAGCTAAAATTATGTTTCATTTAAAGACGAAGAAAATTGGTTTTGCGAGTATTTTCGCTTGAAATTAAATATTAAGAAATTAATTTAGCGCCTTTCCAATATAGTATACCGTTTCAGAAGTCTTTGTATATTGAGAAAAAAGAATTACACAATATTCAATATTTTACTTTGTAACTTATATTATGAAAATGAATTGATATAGGTTTCTCTATACGGCTTATAAGTCTTTTAGAGGTTGTAAATAGTTTTACTTTTTCTTGACACTGTTAATTAATTTGTACTTTGCCACTTGGCAAACCCATTATACTTTAACTGGTGCGGTCGTTAACTCGTATTTGGTTTTGAGATGTAAAACGATTAATATTATATATATATATATATATATATATATATATATATATATATATATATATATATATTATATATATATATATATATATATATATATATATAATTATATATATATATATATATATATATATATAATATATATATATATATATATATATATATATATATATATATATAAGAGTCTTATATGTATATACCGTCTGTAGTTATATATTTATATATATATATATATATATTATATATATATATATATATATATATATATATATATATGTATGTATATATGTATATTATATATATATATATATATATATATATATATATATATATATATATATATATATATATATTTATAGGGTTTTTCTCTCTCGGGTCATCTCGTTTTGTTTCGTTTAAGGCTAGTGTTAAGTAAAGGAAGTAAATAGTTTTCGTCCAGAACTGATTCCTTGGTGAAAATATTTTCTGATGTGTACTCCATTACAACCACCGCCTCCACCACCACCACCACCACCACCACCAGTGAACGTTCGACATAATGAAAGCAATACAGCGTATCAACAAAGGATATCTGCATGAGTATACACAGGCAATGGCTTAAAAATATTTGAACGTTCTTTATAAACAGAGCATGAACGGTAACGTTTTAAGCTACGTTCAAAATCTTTAAAAGGTGAAATGCAACGTCGAAATAACTTTGCTTTATCTTAACAAAGTTTTGTTGAGAAATCCATGCAGCGTAGATCAAGAACTATACGATTTTAAAAACTTCGAAAATTTACTTTTGACGACATGCAGTGAAACAATTTTCCGTTTCTATTCCTTTATATTCCGACTAAAAATTAGAAGAACCACACTGTTAATTTCAAGGAGTTAATTTGACTCCAAAAGTGGTACATGTTTTCTTGAACTTTCATTTTCTGCCACCTCTTGGGGGGTAGAATCCAGTTTTATAACGAGAATTTTTTTAAAGAAATTATCTTTATAGGCCCGAACAAACGTACAGTACGTATAAATTGAAATCGCTTTTTCAGTATATTTATTACCCTCGCATGCAACCACAATCACCCATCTTTACTCTACAGTACATTATATTTAGTATTGTAGTATAGTAAGTTAAAAAGCATCGGCATATATAAATTCCATGCACGATTGTTCATTTGTTTGTTCCTTGTAGCTGGCCAAACGTTTGGATCCTGGGGGCTAAAATTAAAAGTTTCTGTCCACAGAGGTAACTAGTATACTCGGGTGGTCGGGTAACAGGTTATACTAATATCTCCCACGATTGTTTGTCTGTTTGTTCGTGAGCGTGAATAACCGCATGAGCTGGAACACGGAAGTAAGTCGATACAATCAAGACATGAAATTCGAAACATTCGTTGCTAGGTCACACTACGTTCTGTTCCCTTGTTTGTCAGGTTTTGTGTAGAAAAATTTAGGGCTGCGCAAAATCGTTTAATTTTGAGACGGGAATAATGAAACAATCGCAATGGAAATTTGATTTCACTGAAAGATATCTGACCGATACATCTACGTGCTTTAGACTGAGTGAGAATCTTCGACTTTATTACTAGTTGCGCCGTGTTTTGTTTAATTGATCTTCGTTAAGAACATGGCAATGCACGAACAATTTGTTTGTCAACTAATGATCTGTCAAACCTTTGAACCCTAAGCCGCTCAACATTGAATTTTTTCCCCATGTTTTATGACTTGAGTGTCGGAAGCCGTTCAAAAAGAGTTATAAAGGTTCATAATGACTCAAATTACTGGGGGGAGATACTCTCGTATATAAGGATACAAGTATTTGCCGCCCTATAGGGTATGCTTTTCGAGCTCCGGGACCTGGGCTAGGGTATACAAATTGTCTATTTTGGTCTAGCATAGGCTGCATATTTTGGTCTGAGATATAGTGGATCGGCGCGAGCGTGACCGGCATCCATGTACGACAGGACAGAGTACGACTTTTTCAAATCCATATCGTTCAGCGGAGACTAGTAACTCGGGTCGGGATAACACCGCTGCCAATCGTTTTGTGCATGTGCGACGTCCGAGCTCGTCCTCGCAAAAAGAGCGGGAAAACACTGAAATATTTGGACTGGTCCGCGAGTCCGACACAAAAGTTAAAATTATAAGCATACTACCAAAATATAAGGTAGGTAATTTGTTCATGGGCCAGTTCCCACTTCTCTTGCAATGTTTACTCGCGAATTCACGCATGCGCAAACGTTTAGCAGCGGTGTTGATCGGGATAGCCTCCTCCACAGGCAATTCCTCGGGGGACTGGGACTCGATATCTCCAAGCCCCCTCGAGCGCTACCAACCTTGCGAGATGCCTGCGAGCAGGCTGGGTCAACACCGCTGCCAAACGTTTGCGCATGCGTGAATTCGCTAAGTAAACATTGCAAGAGAAGTGGGAACTAGCCGTGGCGACAACAACCAGACAGTGAAGACTAAGTAAGACTCGACTATTCATTTGTGTTTTAAAAAAAGGGTAAAGAAAATTACGAAGGGGTAAATTCAGAATATGTTACAATATTGACAAGGAAGCCATGCACAAATTACCTACCTTACCTTTTTTGTAGTATGCTTATAATTTTAACTTTTGCGTCGGACTCTCGGACCAGTCCAAATATTTCAGTGTTTTCCCGCTCTTTTTCCGAAGACGAGCTTGGACGTCGCACATGCGCAAAACGTTTGGCAGCGGTGTTGGCTGGGTCGGGATAGGATATTGATTTTTTGAGCTTCGATCTGGCATATATGTAAGATATGAAAAATCGCCTTTAAGGTCTGGGATAGGGTCAGGATTTTGAGGTCACAGTGGCACACCCCTACCCAAAAATTGCCAGTGTGCCCCCCCCCCCCCCCCCCCCCCCTCCCTCTCAAGACCGGCCTCGTGTAAACAAATGCAATATTCAGTTCGGCCTGAGTTTGGTCTAACCCATGCATATAGTAATTAAATCGCGTTCTTTGTGTTCTAGTTGTCGGCAACAACGGGTATCGACGATTGAGGAGGCAGTTGGGGACGGTATGCCTCATCGAGGTAAGAAATTTTTAAAATAATAATAATAAAAAAAAACGTTTTACTGTCGTGACAAGAAAAGTGTTCCAAATTGCTACAATTCAGTTCCTTAACCTGGCAATTCATTTGATGAAGTTTGTTCAGCAACTTCCTGCCTTGAAGTTGATTGTTCTCTCACCTGCAAACATCCGACACTTTCCTGTCGCGCATGCACGAAGTTATGCATGCGTGAACAACACGAGGCGATATTTTACGAAACAATCCTTGATCAAAAGAACAACTTTAGCTTTTAAACGTGTGAATACTGCTTATTGTACTCCTGGTTATTTAGATTCGTTTTTAGTAAGGAATTCTGATATCCATAATTGAAAGACAAGATACTCTAATTTTAATATGTTGTGTCCTACATTCAAGCGCAAAACTAAAGGATGCCGCTTCGCTGTAAGAACTATAATAAACTGGAACAGAATAGATATCAATATGAGAAAGAATAATAATAATAATAATAATAATAATAATAATAATAATAATAATAATAATAATAATCTAGCCAGTTTTCCGCTTTGCAACATTTTTTGTGCAAAGCAACTTTTGTCTTATGACCTTTTTTTATGACGAAAACTAATTATATGTAGAAATCTATATATTCGATTCTTAATTCTACATTTAGAAAGTCGGTTCACGCAAAAAAATGTCTAGTCGGGAAAAACGGCTTCAGTAAGCTTTAGTAATTAGGAAAAAATATCACATGTAATATTGAGCATGTCCAACACGAGTCAGTGTATACAGATTTCTAAATACAGTCAAGCAGGCTGAAAATACGAGGCAAAGCTGAGTTTCTTTAAATAACTTGGCTGTATTTCGACATCGGAGGATGAACACTGACGAGTGTTGGATATCGCTTCTCAAACGAATTTATATTTTAAGGAAAATCGACCTCAAAGTTTGATAAGTTTGACCATAATCTTCCTCCGATTTCTAAATATTGATTAAATATTGATTTCTTTTGAATTTTCCTCATGAATTATTATGGAGTTTGAGAAGAAAAAATATCACATGTGAATGGTTCAAGTAAAAACGAAATATTATACACTTCCGGTACTTTTGAGATTTTGGGCTTTAAAGGTGACGTCATGCAATCTGTGGTATAAAAAAGTAAAAACGTCATTTTCCATATACTGTGCATAACATTCGTTTTTACTTGAACCATTCATACATGTAAGACAACATTACGGGAAAACATCAGACTGAGGGTACATAAAGACCGAGGTCTGATATTTTCCGTAATGACCAAGCAGTCGAAGTTAATAAACAGTTTATTATATGGCTTTTTGAAACAACATACCGCGTTACGTCATTTTCAATGTTGTTGCTCTTCGGTTGTGCATCAGATTGCGCATCGTCTGACCATAGTCAATCGAGATATGGTCTGGAAACTCAGATAAAGTCTTTGGTCTATCTTTTTGTTCGCCTTTATGCATTTTTATGCACGGTGCACGGTCACTGAACACATTGTATTTTAGTATAATGAACGAATTATCCAATAGCAACGTTTCAGTTCAATCACTCAACCGTGCTATTTAAATATTAATAAACCTAAAACAAAGGATGTGCACGGTGTAAGGTACGGTTCAACATAAAATCACAGCTCATTATAGGCGCTTTGAAGTTTGCCGAGTTTCCAGACCATATCTCGATTGACCATGGTCTGACTCGTACATGATTTAGTGCTTAGGTTACTATTTTCATTAAATTGATTCAGATTTTCAAATATTTCTTTGTACTTCTTTCGTTGTTCTTTTGTAAACAAAATGGCTGACGAATTAGTATTTATAAAATAACATGTATACTACGCTAGCCCTGATTGGTCAATTGCCGTGTTTGGATCAGAGTATCCAAACACGGAAAATTCCCGCCAAAACGATTTTTTGAAAATGTCGGACAGTATATCATATTCACTTGTGATTATTTTATAAAAGAAATACCAAATGGTTTTTTCTGTGTTTGGAGACTCTTATCCAAACACTTGGGAAATTGCTCGACTTTCGAAAAGCTAAAAACACTCGCCTACGGCTCGTGTTTTGTTACGCTTTTCTCCAGTCTCGCAATTTCCCGCGTGTTTGGATCAGAGTATCCAAACACGGAAAACCATTTGTTATTTCTTTAACGTAAGCCGGACAGGTCCATTACGGAAAATAATCGACCGGCACGTGACGCATCTCGCCAATAAGAGCACGCAATTTTACCGGAAGTAACTTGTACCATATATAAAAAAGTAAGACATTTTTTTGCTTTATGTACATTTTAAAAACAGCAATTTAAACTTTGATAGGACCTGGCGGAGTAAATCAATTGGGAGGAGTCTTCGTCAACGGTCGCCCTCTGCCAGACTACATGCGGCAACGGATCGTCGAGCTAGCGCACGTTGGCGTACGACCTTCGGAGATTTCCCGTCAGCTCCTCGTCTCCCATGGCTGCGTCAGCAAAATCCTCGGCCGCTACTACGAAACGGGCTCTGTACGGCCTGGGGCGATTGGTGGAAGCAAGCCGAAGGTCGCCACGCCCAAGGTTGTGGAGAAAATTTTGGAATACAAAGAACAGAACCCTTGTATTTTTGCGTGGGAAATCAGGAACAACCTTTTGAACGATGGTGTGTGCGAAAAAAGCAACGTGCCGAGCGTGAGTTCTATAAATAGAATATTACGTAATAATGTGGCGGAGAAGGAAGCCAAGGCGGCGCACGACAAAGCTAAAGCGGAGGCGCAAATCCAGGCGCAGATTCAACAGATCCAGGTCCACGCCGCCGCCGCTTTACCACAGCAACAGTTCAGCTTTACTTTACCGCAGAATGTTTTCTCCAATGGTCTCACGGCTTTCACTAACGGTTCTCTTGATCCCAGTAAACCACAATATCAGGTGCAACAATTCCAGTCACATGAACAACCGCAGTACACGAACAATGCTGTCCACGATGTCTCACCTGACTTGAAACGTAAGTTGAGATTTTTGGATTTTTAACTTCTTTCGATTGATCTTTAAATATTCTTATATGACAAATTTCTATGTAACCGTATAAATTTTATAGGGGCGTGCTTGTTTGTTTGTTTGTTTGTTTGTTTGTTTGTTTGTTTGTTTGTTTGTTTGTTTGTTTGTTTGTTTGTTTGTTTGTTTGTTTGTTTGTTTGTTTGTTTGTTTGTTTGTTTGTTTGTTTGTTTGTTTGTTTGTTTGTTTGTTTGTTTGTTTGTTTGTTTGTTTGTTTGTTTGTTTGTTTGTTTGTTTGTTTGTTTGTTTGTTTGTTTGTTTGTCTGTCTGTCTGTCGGTGGTTGCGACTATGGTGTTCTACCAAATTCAAATACAAATTTAATTACTTCTTCCACGAGGGGCTTTTCAAGAGCAACTTACATACTAAATTTCAAGTGGCAGAGTCAAAGGCATATTAAAGGGGCACTTGCAGCCGCCATACGACACATTTATGACACACATGTCACACACGAATCACAGCTAAGACCTAGATGTTGATTTTACGGAGGGAGGAAAGCCGTTGAACCCAGCGAAAAACCCTCGAAGCACAGGAGAGACCAACTAAACCTACTCACACGAGTTCCAAGCTCGAGAATGAGGTTATTCCCAGACGGTCACCCATCCAAGTACTAACCCCATCTAACCTTTTGGTGAGAGGCAGCGCTTTCAAAAATTTTCGCCGTTGACACTAGTGCAGAAAACGGCGTCTTCGTGAATGTCTTCACTCTGGAGGCGCTTTCAAAAATCTCTGTTTTTGGTCACCAAAGACACTGGAATAGTGTGAGCGAAAGGTCTAACTGTATCAAGAAAGTCTCCGTTTTTAAACAAAAACGGATTAGTGTGGACAAAGCTTTACTTTTGAAGTGATCTTTTATGCCCTGCATCTCTGATATAATTTTCTTTCTAAATGTCTTGTAAGTTGCAGAGGAACAGATCGATCGCGGTCGTGAACGCATTTCAGAAGCGCAGAGGAAAGATAGTGAAGACTCGGATGAGCCCGTGACAGACAGTCCTGGTAGTAGCAGCAGTGGCAGTAATGGAAGTACGAGCACCGCCGAACATTATCCGGAGAGAAAGCGGAAGTTCTCGATCAACAGCGACGAAGAGCAGGGAATGAATGGTGATTTGAATGGCAACGATTTGGTAAAGATAAGTCGACCGTCACCGAAACAAAACGAGACGAATGGTCCTGAACAAAAGAGGATGAAACAAGAGGAGAATGGACCGAAACGTAAATCTGAAGTAAGGAAAGATCAGGGTGAAAAAAGTAAACAAAAGAAAGGAATGGGGTTGGAGAAGGAAGGGGAGCGGATGGATAGGAATGAAGGAAGGCGAAGTGAAAAAAAGTAGGGATTTGAGGAAAAGGAGGAGTGGTCATGGAAGGGGAGGGGAAGTAGGTAATATGAGGTAAATGATGAGGATTTATTTAATCACGGAATATCCTTCAGAGTTAAAAAGTTACATATATAGAAATCTAATTACATGCTACAGAATGACAATATTAAATAATACCTAAGGTTACCTAAATACAAATATACGATGAATAAAAAAGGAATAAAGAAAAAGTCACTGCGAATATTGGCTTTGAAAGCCAGTAGAGAAGTTGATTGCTTAATATGATAAGGTATACCACTATAGCTGAAACTAAGCATAATTGGTTCGTGGTTGAGGCACTGCTAGACTCTTGCGTATTTCGTAAATTATAAGTTGTAGTCTCACTGCAATGTAGACATTTTTTGCTTAAGTAGACTGGCACTGATGCATGCAAACTTTTGTGCATCAGTGTTGCTTTATTTATCAGCCGCTGGTTGCTTAACTTTTCCCAACCCAAGACATCAAATAGATGAACTGGTCTTGTATCATAACTCGAAAAAGTTACAATGTGAGCAGTTCGATTTTGTAACTTTTGTAGTTTCTCAGCATGTAGGGAAGGGAGGGGGAAGAAAGGGAAAGGAAAGAGAAGGAAGGGAAGAGGAAGGAAAAGGGAAGGAATAGAAGCGACAGGAAAAGGGAAGGGAAAGGAAAAAGGAAGGAAGAGAAAGGAAAAGGGAAGTGAAAGGAAAGGAAAAGAGAAGGGAAAGGAAAGGAAAAGGGAAGGAATGAAAGGAAAAGAAAATGGAAGGAAGGGAAGAGAAGAGAAAGGAAAGGAAGGATGGGAAAGGAAAACGGGAGGAACGGAATGGAAGGGAAAGGAAAAAGGAAGGAAGGAAGGGAAAGGAAAAGAGAAGGGAAAGGAAAGGGAAGGAAGAGAATGGAAAAGGGAAGGAATGGAAGGGAAAGGAAAATGGAAGGAAGGGAAGAGAAAGGAAAAGGAAAGGAAGGAAGAGAAAGGAAAAGAAAAGGAAAGGAAGCAAGGAAGGGAAAGGAAAAGAGAAGGGAAAGGAAAAGAGAAGGGAATGGGAAAGAGAAGGGAATGGAAAAGGGAAGGAATGGAAGGGAAAGGAAAATGGAAAGAAGGGAAGGGAGAGGAAACGGGAAGGAAGGGAATGGAAAAGGGAAGGAAGGAAGGGAAAGGAAAAGGGAAAGAAGGGAAGGGAAAGGAAAAGGGAAGGAAGGAAAAGGGAAGGAAGGGAAAGGGAAAGGAAAAGGGAAGGAAGAGAAGGGAAAGGAAAAGGGGTGGAAGGGAAAAGAAAAGGAAAGGAAAGGAAAAGAGGGAACAGTTACAGAAGGGAGAGAAAGGGAAAAGTATGGAAAGAAAAGTTAGGGAATGGGAGGTAAATCTATGGACGAAAAGGGAAATCTAGAGGCGGAAAGAAACGGAAATATAACGAAAGAAGTGGAAAGGTAGGGAAGAGAAGGGGAAGTAAATGTAGGAAAGGGAAGGCAGGGAAGGAAATAGTGGGGAAGTGCGGAAAAGGGGGAAAGGCGAGTTTGAAAATGAAGGAATTTAAAAAGGGAGTGAAGGGAAAATGAAAGAGAACAAAGGGAATGATAGGAAGCAAAAATGAAAAGAGGAGGGGAGGGGAGGGAAAATAGAGGAGAGGGGGTAAAAAAGAGAACACTTGAGAAACTGGAATATTCTACTTCCGCAGCATGTTTATTTTAATATGCTGCATGGAATATTAATTTGTGTTTTCCCTCTTTCTTTCTGCAAAACCCAACTCTATATATTGCCTACAACAGGTCTTTCAGAAAGTCTCTCCGACGTGGATCAAGTATTTCCCAGCAGGCATTGCGGTCAATGGTAACGGCATCAATGCTTTGAGTCCCTTGAGTGATTTCCAAGGATTGAACAATGGTCTGAACGGTCTTGCAAACGTCAACGGTTTCGCGGGAATAAACACCATCAACGGCCTGGGCACGATAAACGGTATGGCAACCATCAATACGACCGCTGGGAATTTTGCGATCAACACCGCGGGCGCCTCTCCGAACGGCAACACTGCAGTAAACGGTTCGAATCAGGCGAGGATGAACCAGATTAACGGATTAAACGGGTTTGCGGGTTTGAACGCGATCAATGGCATCGCGGGTATTAACGGACTTCAAGGATTGAATACCATAAATGGTATTGGCCTAAATGGAATCAATGCGGTAGGAACATTTGGGAATGGTTTGGCCAATATGTCGGCCTTTAATGGACTAAATGGTTTCCAACAGGCTAACATTGACGGGAACGGTTCTAATGGCTTGAATGGAGGAAGCGATGGAATTCAGTGGTCCAGCAACCCAATAGTTTGTTTTTCCGACGCTATCTTCACCAATGCCAGCATACAGCCACCAAACGGCGGCGGAGCGCGAACGACCACGATCATTCCCGAAGTACAGTTTCCTTTCGCGCTCGCGTCACGCGTGGACACGAGCAACCCCGGCGCGAATACTTCTTGTACGTCCGTCTACGCTCCCGTGACCAGCAACGGAAATAAATCGACGACGTTTGCCGTATCCAATCAAATTGCCAACGGCATTCCAACAGTTCATCTTTCCAGACAAATCGGCAACGATTTCAACACTCCCATCATGAAATTTGTAAACACACCCACATTCCTTCCAGTACGACCTTGATTAAGACAGATCCCGCACTTTCCGAATCTCCTCCCCCCACCTTTCGAAAATTTCCTCACTTTAGTTTCACCACCTCCCGAATCTTCCCCACCTCTTAAATTCTTTCCCTTATTTCCCGAATATTTTCTCCACCTTTCAAATATTTTTCGTCTCCACGTTTGTGGACAAAATGACAATTAAAAAATATTGATTATTTTTTGTAGAAATCGGAATAGTGAACGTATTTCACGTTAATTTATCGCGTAACAAAAGCGGAATTACCAAATTATTAATCGTAATTACAGTCTCGTATGAGGGAGAAAGTGAATTAAACAATGGCAGAAAAGTATTTTTTTCTACGGTAAAATAGTTTTAGACCTCAGGCTTAATCATCTGATCATCAAAAATATGATTCAAAGAGAGAAATTGTTTATTATATAAGTACTGAGATCTTTAGGCAGTGAACCGGATACGAGCCTTCTGGAAACGTATTGGAGTATCTAGCGTTTTGAATCCGCTCTAACCAGCGTTTTGATTGGTCAGTCTAAATTATTTTCAGCGTTTTGGTTGGCTAAGCTTTTCCCGCCACAATGTTGTTTAGTAGCTAGCACGCCAGGGCACCACAATTGTACCAGGTTCTGGGATAAAAACAAGATAAAGAGATACAAACGACTTCTCTCATTTGAAAGAAACTCTCTCTTATTTGAAATAACCTTTGAAATTATAAGGATTGGTCTTCGCCGCAACTCTCGTGTATTGCATGCGGTGGGGTTATTTACATATCAAATAAATCTCAACATTTTAAGATTGAAATGATCGGATAAGCTGTAAAGACCAATCTTTATAACTTTAAACAATTTTTTTTCAAATAAGAGAGTTTCTTTCACTGGCTTAATTTGTATTTTATGTGCCCTTAAGTTAAAGAGTCTAAAACAACGAAATAAGTAAACAAAATGTCTGAGCTACTTACCGTTAGCGGCGAAATTCAAAGTGAAGGTGAACCTAGGAACAACAACAACAACAACAACAACAACAACAACAACAACAACAACAACAACAACAACAACATCATCATCATCAGCATCATCAACGTACACCAACAATAGCAACAGCACTAACACCAACACCAACAAGCACACCATCAATAACAACAATTATACTAATCTACACAGTCGAATAAAAATCATATTGTGCTGGGTAGACAGTGTAGTAAGGTTTGAGTACTGCCGAATTACGTAGATTTCTAACATTTTGAGCGAAGGCCCTTTAGAAATCTACGTTCAATAATTTCGGTATGCAGTACTCAAACGTTACTATATAGTAATCTACTAGAACTACAGCAACAACAGCAACATCACCACCAACGATATCAACAACAGCAACAACAACAATACAACAACAACAATTTTTATTTGTACCCCATTTTGTTAAATTATTTATATAAACAGGCATAAAAATTAATTAATAGATGGGTACTAGCTCTCAGAAATAGCTATTGCTAAAAATGCCTGAAAGCTAGAACAATAACAGCATCAATAAAGTTAACAGCAAATCACCACGAACCAACAACTCCAGCAACAACACTATCAACAAGACAACAACAACAGCAGCAACAACAACAACAACAGCACTATCAACAACACCAAGAACAGCATCAATAATGATAGCAGCAACAGCAACAACAACAGTACTATAACAACAGCAGCAGCAACAACAACAACACTATCAACAGCAACAACAGTACTACAACTACAGCAGCAGCAACTATACAGCAAAAACATCGACGATAACATTGAATTGTTGGTAAAGTTAAGCCGTTTTGCTGAACTGCTGAAGGTAACATTCGGTGACTAAACTACTAGCCAATGAGAACGCTCATTCGATATTTTTCACTAGTGGGCGATATTGTTTCACTTATCAGAAATCGTAAACGATATTTTTCCACGAGTGAAGAAACCTCAAATATTTGAAACGTTTTTTAGTTGTCTAATTACTTGCCTGGAAACCTCAGTACTTGTATAATAATCTGTCTTTTCGGTAAAAAGTCATTCAAAATTTCAAATAGAAATAAAAAGAATTATTTTTGCAGTAGAAAACGTCTGAGTTGCTTTAACTGTGCGTGTCCTCCACTTTAGTCAAAGAGATCGCTTTTTGTGAGGCAGACTAGCTACTTCCTACAACACCGCTGCCAAACGTTTTGTGCCTGCGCGACATCCGAGCTTGTACCTCAAAAAAGAGCGGGAAAACACTGAAATATTTGGACTGGTCCGAGAGTCCACACTAAAGTTGAATTATAAGCACACTACGAAAAAAAAAATGGCCGGTAATTTGTGCATGGCTTCTTTGTCAATATTGCAACATATTCTGAAATGACCCCTCCGTAATTTTGATGACCATTTTTTTAAACACAAATGAATAGTCGAGTCCTTTTTTCATTTCTTTTTATGTTATCTTGCCATCGATCCCTTCTTTGGTTTTTCTTGGGGGGTTTGCCTAGCACCTGTGGCGGACTCGAAAGACGCGCGGGGGACTGTGGCAGGGGATTTAAAAAAAACGAAAAACGGTTACCGGAAGCGGGAAAAAAGGGAAAAACGGGGGGAAAGGGGCAGGGAGAGGAAAACATATCACCACGATCGAGTGTGCTACAGGGCCCACGCTCTGCCAAGATGGGCTCCCTGAGTTCTTAAGGGGTGTTTTATATGGAGGAGGATCGGAGGACCAGCTCTCTTGGTAGGGCCAGCCCTCTTTGTCGAGATCCCGCATCTCAGTGTAATTCCTTGTAAAAAATTTGTTTGCGTTTACATGACAAGGGGCCAACGCCTCCCAGGCGAGATCTCGCTATTGACAACCCGAGATCTCGCCTAGGAGGGCTGGAAATTTCCCATGTAAACGCACTCAAGAGGGCTGCTCCTCGTAGAAGGGCTAGCAAATCGAAGCTCAATATACATGGTAAACGGCTTGTCTTTACTAATATTTTTTGGTCAACGTTTTATTTTACAAGTTGCGTTTGTTCATGTGTTTGTTATAGATTTAAATCGTGTTTGCGACAACATGATTTCGGGCTTCGTGGGAAAGTTGCGCAAGTCGGTGAAGAAGCCAACGCGGTGTGAAATCCAGCCACATGGCCAGCCCTACTAAAAAAGCTCATGTAAACACGAGGCAAATTCCAGCCCTCTTACTAGGGCTAGCCCTACCAAGACAAGAGGGCGCTGGCCCTCTTCCATATAAAACCCCCTTAGGGGGTGTTCCTCTTCCTCTGGATATGGCCGTACCACCGGAGTCTTGCATCTCTTGCTTTCTTCTCTTCCACTTCCGCGCTCTCTTTCACTTGCGTGTTGGTCTTGTGCCCTTTCAGTGAAATACCCTGAGGCGCCCATCGCATACAGCATTCGCATCTCTGTCCTCATCAGCGAAAGCTTTTCTTTTCAGCGCCCAAACCCTCTGCTGCATGTCGTACATCTTGCATCTTAACCCTTTCATTCCCATCGGTGTAGTTGGCGGTACCGGACAAATTTGGAACCGGTTTCGAATTAGCATACGGTTTCGCCTGCTTACATGGGGCCTGATTAGAGTCGGTATATATCCGAAACCTTTTCAGTATTAAACTCGGTTAAAACAGCAAAAATCTTGTCAAATAATATATATACATTTTCCCATGCGTTTTTTTCCATGGTTCGAGTGAAACTTTGCATTATAGTTCTTCCCTGGTTAGTTTTTCCTCTCATACCTATAGTATTCAGGCCGTTACCTACGTTTTTCTCTGTTCTGATGTTTTTCTTTGAGGTTCAACATTATATTTGGCACCTTGATATAAGCGTCTGTAATTATTGTTTGTTTTTGTTATCAGTTTCTGGTATTTGTTTTTGTTATCAGTTTCTGGTCTATTAAGTTAGGTCGTGACACAAGTTTTTCCTCAGCCACTCGGCTTTATTATTTTGAATAAAACATTGCTTTGGAAATTGGTCAATAATAAAAAAACTACATTCATAAAAGTGATAAAACAGGATGTAAAGGAGGCCAAGAGGGCAAGGGTGTTTATATTTGTATACAAAAACAGATCAGGTGATATTTAATGTATTAAAAGCGGGCGAGGGGTCGTTGCGTTTATGTATTTCTAGTGTAGTAAATAAATAGTTGCTGATGAACGGAGACTTTTGATATTTCTTCCTGACATATTTCAACCATTGATTTCAACCATCCAAAAGTAGTGGCCCCCAAGGCACAGAATAAGGATTAAGTCGGACTTCTAGTTAATCTTTATTCTGTGCCCGGAAACACTCCTGTCCCATCGCTCCTTGCGCGCTCCGGTTTCTAATCATCAATGCGCGCTTCGGTTTTTAATCGTGCCTGGGTAAGAGGCGGAACGGGCGAAATTCTACGGTATTTCTAAACTTTCTAAATTAGATTCGGAAAGTCCAGAAACAAATAAACACTTCTTGCTTACATTTAATATAATTAAGAGAATGTCTTGTTATTTGTATAGTTTTTGTTATTCTTGGTTGCCTCTGCTGTGTCTGTAGCGGGCCCTCCCCCCCGGTACAGTGTGAGTCACTCATTGTCACTCATATATCAAAATATTCCACAATTCTTGTGGTCACGTCACGTGAACAGCCTTTCTCCTGCTCATGACCCCTCATATAGTACATGTATATCGGATACTTATTATCGGTATCGCCCATCACGAAAAGATTTTAAGGGAAATGAAAAACTCCGGAGTGGAAGTACCCAGCTTGGAAGTTACGTGTGACCTAAGTAAAAAAAACTACATATACAGGGCGATTGTAAACAGTAAAAGAGAGATTATCATGAAGGGCAAAGCCATAGTGGAAAGTAGGCCACTTTAGCGGAAGATCTCCTGCGGAAGGCTACTTTGCAAAATGCTCCAATGCGGTAGAATAGTGCGGCAGGCAGCTTGAAAAATCAGCAATGCGGCACGATATCGCGGTAGAAAGACCAATGTGGCAGGATATCGTCATTGTGGGAGAAAGCTAGCGGTAGTGGTTAGAAAGCTAGCGATGCCAATGTAAATCTAGAAAACTCGCAACTGTGACATTGATATCTCGAGCATAAATTTTCAATATTTAGGGGCCGATTACATGGAGAAATTTCAGCCCGGGCTGAGATTTCAGCCCGGCTACTGAGGTAGGAAAAAGAGGAGCATGATTTGAATAAGAACAAACATGCATTCTTATTCAAATCATTCTCCTCCTTTCCATACCTCAGTAGCCGGGCTGAGATCTCAGCCCGGCTGAAATTTCTCCATGTAATCACCCCCTAATTCCGGTCGGTGATCGCTTTGTTTTGCCGGCTTTTTCCCCATTGGTCTTTTCTCCGGTATTTGTAAAGAACGCTAAAACTTGGACATTGCTTCATTGCGGAACCGATATCAAACCTGCAGCAATTCAGCAAAGTGAGAGTACCAAAGTCAAAATGTACGCGGACGTGGATGTTCACGTTGCCGTTGAGGAGTCGTCGCTCACGTTAGGTAAAGTTAATAACTTGCTACTAAGCTGAGCTCAACAGCTCGTAAGACAACATAATATGATTATGATACACATTTCTTTGTAGTTGTGGCGAACAAGTGAAACGCTAATTGCGGCAGAGAAACTAATTAGGGTGTGGCTATGCGGTAGCTCTGACACGACACCCGGAATCCTGCGGGAGATCTCCTGCGGCCAAGGGGACCTACTTTCCACTATGGGGGCAAAGTCGAAGGTAATGTCAATGTTCTCAACAGTCAAGGTGAAATCAAGTTATTTTGTAGTCTTCCAGAACAAGACAAACAAGCAAGAGGTTTCTACGTAGACTCACTGGTCTTTGACGATAAGGATAATGTATATGTCGTCACAAGTTTTGAAGCAAATGGCAATGTTCACACGTTTAAATTATCTGTTTTTGACGCAGAAGGAAACTTAAAACATCAATTTCCACTACAATTTCTGAGCGGAGCGAATGGAAGGGTTCAAACTGCTATAAATATGGTTAAAAACATTATTATCCACAGAGCTGGGGATAGTCATGTGCACATCTGCAACAACAGCGGACAACTGCAATACAGCTTTCCTCTGGAAGAGAACATATACATGAACCCATATTTGCCCCTCCCAGTCTACCTCAGCATTTCAGACAAGAATGAAATAGTTGCAGGAGCATTGTCTGAAAATACTGTTTATATCTACACTGAACAGGGAAAGTTAAAGCAAACAATTTAGTTACCCAAAGATCACCAAGAAATTTATTATTAATAAATTTAATTGGTTTAGTTTAGATGCAAACGAATGCTAACGTTGATTAAAATCTCTCTTTGTGGCAGAGGAAAGAATTTCGTGACACGAGTCAGCCCGGGTAAACAGCCCCTGAGTGCTGTATTGATTGTTTTATGCACTGTTTAAACGAGCACGAGTGTTTTATCAGATATCTGATAAAATACGAACTGTGGTTTTATTGAACGGCTTCAAAAACGAACCACTTGGTAAGTTCATTGGCGTAGTAGGTTTGAAAAATAACCTTGTCTCAGCCGAGAAAACCAAAGCTAAAGTTATGTGAATCAGGAGGTATCTTTATCACATATAAAGACACTGATTGAACATTAATTTCTTTTGAATTTTCCTCATGAATTATTATAAATGAGTTTTTGAAAGAATTATGATGAAAACAAACTACGTATTTGGACACAAAAACTTGTCACCACATTCTACCCCCACCCCTCTTAGAGTGCTTATATCACTTGTGGGGTTTTAATGTATTTAACTAGAGCAGAAATGAAAAATCAGTTAATAAGTTATTTTGCCATTTTTGATTTAGTCAAATAGTTCCTGATATATTGGCTTCTGAACATGCCAATTCTCAAAAATTTCCATCGTTCATTTTAACACCTTGGGGGCCTCAAGGAACGAGTCAATCCAAAACAACTACATTTCGGTTTATTGATTCACAAAAACACATATTTTACTGAAAAATCGAAATGTAGAGCCTCGCCCGTTTTCCAGTAAGTTCCTGAGTAGGCCCCCGTTCTTAAAAATGAACGACGGAAATTTTTGGCGAAATGTTTATTTTTTATTTTTTTTTTATTTTACAAGATTTGCCAGATAATACACACGTACAATCAACAAATATAAAGGAAATAAATAATGATACAAATTAAATACAAAGGCAGGGACTGACCACAGAGATAAATCTCCAATAACGGGGTCCCAATAAATAAATAAATAAATAAATAAATAAATAATTAATTAATTAAATAAATAAATAAATAAATAAAATCGATCTAACAACACACTCTCACAGATAGACTGTGGAGCGAACGAGTTGTGTGGCACTTAACACATACAGATTTAAATGTTTTCGGGTTTTCCGGATCATAGATATCATCAGTAAGATCTAGATAGTAGTTGTACAAAGCAGTTTTGAATGATGCTATAGATCTAGTAGTGTCTCTTATGGAACCAAGGGAGAGTGTTCCAGACACTGGGAGCTTTAATATAATAGCTGTTCTGAAAACTTACTGTTTTTGGTAGATTTAGTACGAGGCCATTACTAAGATTGGTATTCCTGGTTACTCGTAAAGGAACCCTAATAGAGATATTTTTGTTACAGTTCTTAGTTATACATTTATATAGATAAACTAGCTAGATCTAGATATTCGTGCCAGTAACATATTGGGAGGATACCGATAGAATGAAGTCTTTTTTTGTACGAGACATCTGTAACGATAAGGGAGCGATAAAATAAACTTGGTCGCACGTCGTTGTACGCTCTCAATGGCAAGAATGTTATTATATCTCAGGCTTATATCTCAGAAACTATTAATTACCTAACCTTTTTGTTCTATTCAAATACGTTAAAACCCCACATGCAAGTGATATAAGCACTTTAAGCAGACACCTCAGCGAGGTCCCAAAGGTGTCCGCTATATAATGTTAACTATTTACTGGAAGTGACGTCGAAATAGGATGAGCCCTTGGAATGAAACAGTGTTTCAACGCTACGCATTTATTTCGCTCTTAATTCTCTTCATTATTGCGTAAATACAAGACATGGGACAAAAAAAATGAAATTGCGCTAAATTTGCACATTTGCAAATAACTTGCAAATTTTGCATGTAATTTGCTAATGGTGTTTTAAATTTGCACTCAAATACATTTGTGACAATTTTGCATATGAATTTGACATTTGCAAATTGGTTACCAAATTTGCAATAAATTTGCCTATGAAGGTAAATTTATAGCAAATTTGAAAAGAAATTTGCACGAATTTGCACAATAGTTTATTCAACTTTGCTGTTTTTAACTTTGCAAAATTTTGCTAATGGCTTTGCTCAAATAAATTTTTAGAGTCATAGGCGTAGAGTATGGGTGGGGGGGGGGGGGGGGGGCTGAGGGGTTTTAGCCCCCGGAGAAATCTCAATGGGGGGCTGAGCCCCCCCAGAAATTTTGCAGCAACTGACTCATCTATAGGTTACTCGTTAGAGTCCATAAAGATTTGGAACTGATGTAAAATACCCAAATGAGACACTTCACTTATAGCCTGCTCGCAGGCTAACTGCGGGAGATATTCGCGGGTCGCGGGACCAATTACGCAACTCCGCGAAACCGGTTGCATTGAGACAAAGAATAGCTTGAAAAGTTGGAAATACTTCCATTGTAGTTTAAAATATTCCAGGCTTAGATTGACAAGACTGCTGTACTGTCAGTGTGAACTGTACTGTCAGTGTGAAATCTTTTACGAAGTATTCTTCGCCATAATTTACAATGGGAGAGACAGCGGATACAACGCCTGACGACACAGCTATTACTGATGAAAATACTCCTCTGTTAGGAGAAGAACATAAAGATCATTTATTGAGATCATACAAAACAAGAAACAGATTGACGTTTGCTGCATTTGCTTTGACTTACTTCACTATGTCTGCATCTTATTCCGTTATAGCACCATTCTATCCAAACGAGGTAAGCTAGCCTACAACACTAAACTAAAGATTTATTTTACATGTGTAAACATCGTTGGGACCATGTTTAGTATTCCTAGTACCTTTTCTAAAGATGTAGCCTTGTAAAGTATGGAATTTAATGAAACCCCTATTAACTCTTTCTTGTCCGAATTGGTCTTTAGTATTTTATTCTGGCTAACGCCAGACGATTTTATTCACCTCTGGGGAAGCCCCCGGACAGGAATGAGTTATAAACTATCTCTCTTTATAAACTATCTCTCTTTAACTCTTTCTTGTCCGAATTGGTCTTTAGTATTTTATTCTGGCTAACGCCAGACGATTTTATTCACCTCTGGGGAAGCCCCCGGACAGGAATGAGTTATAAACTATCTCTCTTTATAAACTATCTCTCTTTAACTCTTTCTTGTCCGAATTGGTCTTTAGTATTTTATTCTGGCTAACGCCAGACGATTTTATTCACCTCTGGGGAAGCCCCCGGACAGGAATGAGCTAAACCCTAACCTAAAAATGTGGCCTAATATAATTATCAATTTATGGTCCACCCACAGTCATTTCCAAAGCTTGTGGGATGTGCAAACGGTCACTTGGCACAGCCTTCGGTAAAGGTCCCACTAGTCATCCATCTGACTTCTACTGTTTAAGGTTTCCGTTTAAGAGAGGTGTCCACTTAAAAGTGGTGTCTGCTTAAGAGAGGTGTCTGTTTAAGATGTCTGTCTAAGAAGGTAATGTCTACTTAAGAGGTGTGTCTGCTCTTGATAGGGTGACAGTTTGCTTAAGAGAGGTGTCTGCTTAAGAGGGGTGTGACTGGTTAAGAGGGGTATCTGCTTAAGAGGTGTATGCTTAAGAGAGGTGTATGCTTAAGAGAGGTGTCTGCTTAGGAGAGGTGTCTGCTTAAAAGAGGTGTCTGCTTAAGACGGAGGTTTGCTTAAGAGAGGTGTGACTGCTTAAGAGAGGTATCTGCTTAAGAGGGGTGTCCAGGCCCAGCAGAAGCTCTGGAGAAGTGGAGCGGCTAGGGGGGGTCTGGGGGCATGCTTCCCCAGAAAATTTTGAATTTTGCATGCCCCAGAAAGGCATTTTCAGAGAGTTCTGAGAGGAATTTCCGAAAAATCAATCGGTAAGACAACGGTGATATTCAGGCATTTAAAGAGAAAATACACGATAATTTAAGGCATTTGTTGCATTAAGAAAATTTAATAATTACGGCTTTTTAACCTGCCGGATTCACTTGCTAATAGAATGTTTAAGCTTCACCTTGGTACGCCGAACTACAAACTGCAGCCTGCAGGCAAAGGAAAATTGCTGTTTGAAAAACAATAAAAAGAAAACAGTCTTCCCACATTAAACAAAAACAAAATAACCTTCATGTCGGGAAAAAGCAAAACGCAAGATGACTAGTGGTAAAAAAAAACTCTACCAATAAAAACAACTCTCTGAATAAATTAGCTGTAATGTTACGCTGATGAAGTAACGAGAAGGTAAAACTCGGTGCTTAACTAAGTATTCCTTGACAAATCTCATTCTGGACTTCGTTTTCAAGATTGCAGCACCTTATTGTAATGAAACTTAAAAATTTTATATCGCTATTTTTGTATATTTTTATATATTTTTAAAAGTGCTTATGTCAGCAAGAACATTTGACCAAAAAGTGGGGCGGCCATGGCTGCCCCTGCCGCCCCAGCTCCACCGGGCCTGGGGGTGTCCACTTAACAGAGGTGTCTCATTTAAGAGAGGTGTCCACTTAACAGAGGTGTCTGTTTAAAAGAGGTGTCCACTTAACAGAGGTGCCTGCTTAAGAGAGGTGTCCACTTAAGAGATTCCACTTGAGAGAGGTGTCTGCTTAAGAGAGGTGTTCACTTAAGAGATTCCACTTAACAGAGGTGTCTGTTTAAAAGAGGTGTCCACTTAACAGAGGTGTCTGTTTAAAAGAGGTGTCCACTTAACAGAGGTGTCTGCTTAAGAGAGGTGTTCACTTAAGAGATTCTGCTTAAGAGAGGTGTCTGCTTAAAAGAGGTGTTCACTTAAAGAGAGGTGTTTGTTTAAGACAGGTGTTTGCTTAAGAGAGGTGCCTCATAGTGCTTAAGAGAGGTGACTGCTTAAGATGGGTGTGCACCTAAGAAGTTTGCCCACTTAAGAGAGGTGTCTGCTTTTAAGATGGGTATGTGTTTAAGAGGGGTGGAGCTGCTTAAAGGGGATGTCTATTTAAGAGGGATGTCTGTTTAAGAGGAGGACTGATTAAGATGGGTGTCTGCTTAAGAGAGATGTCTGCTTAAAAGAGGTAATTATATCTCTAGTGTTTTAAAATGGTTGGTGCCTCAGATAGATGTCTGATTAAAACGTGAACTTGAACTTGTCTGCTTAAGAGGCCTACTACATGGCTGTAGTAGGGGATGATCCCCAGTAGCAGTGGCCTGGGGGCCCTCCTAATAATTTGCTCTGGCTTGACTGATCACCCTGGTAGAAATCCTGATCAGGATCCTAACAGGATCCTAACAGGATCCTAACAGGATCCTAAATTTTCTTAAACTAGGATCCTTTAAACTAGGATCCTGTACGGTAGGATCCTGTTAGATTCCTGTTTAGGATTTCTACCAGGGCGGTACCTTATAAGCAATTAAAGATAAATTATTTGTCAATTTAAATTTGTTTAAACTTGCTGAAAATTATTCTCAGAAGCCAGTCAGAAACCTATTTTAGAGATCCTATAATTAAAATGTTTGGGGGGGGGGCATGCTCCCCCCCCCCCCTAGTCAGGGCCTTAAAGGCCATGTTAAAGTGCGTTTAGGAATAGCTGTTACTTTTGGGTAGCCTAAATTTCAGGGATTACTATTTTTTTAAACTCTTGTATTTTCACTGTTTTGTCTGTACATACAGTAATTCACAGTAAGAAGCAACAATTTCTGAAGTTTAATTTGTATTGAATATTGTATTGTTGTTGTTAGGCCAAGGAGAAAGGTGCGAGTGGAGAGGTGGTTGGACTTATATTTGGTGTCTTTGCACTTGTCACATTCATTGCTTCTCCAGTTTTTGGAGCTCTGGTAAGTCCAAATTGATAGTCTACTGTAGCTGTTGTAATCACTTGATTTGCGCATATGATTGCATATGATCTGTTAGTTTGATCTATTTCAAGTTAAAAGTTCATATATGGTAGTTAATATTAAGCTAACCAAAATAATGTACATGTTAATACAGTAATTGTTCAACCCATTGTTGTCTGGAGGATGTCTGATGGTATACATGTATGTAATAGTTAAGTATTGGCACAATTGCTATCCAATTATATTCCTGATACGTGGTTGAGGATTAATATACTGTATAGGTATTGGAACAAGAAACTGGGATAGACCATCTGAGGCTGAATAGATGACCAGTGTACAGTTCAAGTGTTATATTATTATTATTATTATTATTATTAGCATATACCTCGCAGGTGAATAGTGCTTTTCACGCAATCTGATTGGTTCCTCTAGCTCGGGATATCCTGCACTATTCACCTGCGGACAAAACAAAATGGCAGACAGTTTTGCTGTATGTTTACCGAAGCAGGAGATTTTGTTGATAAACAAGGCTGATGTAGTAGAATAACGAGAAAAGTCAACAAAATTAGGTAGAAGAGTGTCCACAGGTATGTTTCTTTACAATTTTCTAGCCATTAATATATTCAAAAGCTGTAAAAACTGTTTTGTCGACAAATATCGAGTACGCCGTCACCAAGTGCCCAAGTTGCTAGCAGCCGTGTCTTGTATAAAAATACCGAAAAATATAAGAATGTTAAACTTGTTATTTCATTTATGAGGTATATGCTAAAACAATTGTTCACCTCAGTGTCGGTGAATAGTGTGGATATTCACCTCGCCGAAGCGGCTCGGTGAATATCCAGCACTATTCACCTCCACTTCGGTGAATAATTGTTAATTATTATTATTATTATTATTATTATTATTATTATTATTATTATTATTATTATTATTATTATTATTATTATTATTATTATTATTATTATTATTATTATTATTATTATTATTATTATTATTATTATTATTATTATTATTATTATTATAAATTAAAGCAGTATAAAAAGCGTATGAAACAGTCAGAACATTATATCAGTGATGAGGATAGGAGATAAGAGCAAGCTGAACCAGCGAACATCAATGTTAATACACAGTCTGTATCATAATACAGCCAGTACCAGAATTCAACCCAGATTCAGAAGTTGGAGCAAGTTTGGCAACTCAATTTTTCTACTTTTGACAAGTAAAATAGTCTGGTGTTAGAACTGGAGTAAAACAATAAACGGGTCATTTTTGGCAGGCTGCCTCAGGCAGGAATGGGTTAAATTATGTTGGATTGGGCATTTTTTATAAAGATTACTAGTTTATGGTCCCTTGTAATAAGTGCAGAGTACATCATTTTCCACCTTTTTCAGTTTTTTTATTTCTATTAAAGTGCCTATGAAACGAAAATTAAGTTTGTCTTATTTGAAAGAACACGTAAAATGATAGAATAACGTATTTTGCAGTTTTTCGTTTCCTTCCTTCGTTCTTGAGATATTTTAGTTTGTTTGATATACAAATTAAACATTATGACGTTACACGTGCAATGATTTATCGAAAAAGTTATATATCTTTGCTATTACAAAATATAGTAATCACTTGAAGATCTACATACATGTTTAGTGTTGTGGGCGAAACATCCACATGCTTCATTCAAATGAATTGATTTGATGATAGCAAAGATATATAACCTCCGATAGCTCATTATGCATACAGTACGACGTCAAAATGTTTAATTTGCATATCAAACAAACTAAAATATCTCAAGAACAATGCAAGGAAACGAAGAACTGCAAAAATGTTACTCTATAATTTTAAGGGGCTGATTACATGGAGATTTTCAGCCCGGGTTGAAATTTCAGCCCGGCTAACCGAGTTGAAATTGTTTCGCGATTACATGGGAAATTTCAGCCCGGGCTGAAATCATATTTTCGTTAGCCGAGCTAAAATATTCTCATGACGTAAAGAAGAATTTCAGCCAGGGCTGAAATGATAAAGACTCGCAAAATGGCTATGCATGTCGACTTTTGACTTTTATGAGACTGTGGTGGCACATAAAGATGAAATAAACAAAAGCAAAAGAATTTTCAAGATTGTTTTTTCCAGCCCGGGCTGAAATTTCTTGTCGATTATATGACAATTTTCAGCCCGGGTAGCTCAAACCGGGCTGAAATTTTTGTCATGTAATCGCAAACTCCGTTTTACAAGGATTTTATCGGAAGCCCGGGCTGAAATTTCAACCCGGTTAGCCGGGCTGAAACTGAAAATCTCCATGTAATCGGCCCTTAAGTGTTCTTTCAAATTCGTTTCATAGGCACTTTAATGAAATAATTCAATTTAAGCTAAGGACAATACAAGCAGAATTGAAAAGAATTCAAAAGCAAAATTAGAAAAGAAATTGACGTGATAACGTGAAAATTACGTATTCTATATTTATAGACCTTACATGTATTCAAAAATGGCCACCGAATTAAAATTCTTTTATATACATATAAATTAGCCCTTATGAATTCGTTTTCATGTGTGAATTTCAAAAGAATTTTTACTTTAAAACGAGGTCATAAGGGCTAATTTATATGCGCATAAAAGAATTCTAATTCGGCCCATTTTTGAATAAGGTCTAGCGATCTTTAACATGAGCGAACTAAATATTTTTTGTTTGATTGTGTTACTCAGATGCCAATTATTGGACTTCGATTTTTGTTATTTTCTGGAATGTTTGTAATTGGTGTAGCTGAGTTCTTGTTTGGGTAAGATTATAATTATTGTGTGCATAATGTCATGCTTGTCTTCCAGTGAGTGAGACATAGAATAGAATAGAATAGAATAGAATAGAATAGAATAGAATAGAATAGAATAGAATAGAATAGAATAGAATGGAATGGAATGGAATGGAATGGAATGGAATGGAATGGAATGGAATGGAATGGAATGGAATGGAATGGAATGGAATGGAATGGAATGGAATGGAATGGAATGGAATGGAATGGAATAGAATAGAATAGAATAGAATAGAATAGAATAGAATAGAAATTAGAATAGAAATTAGAATAGAATAGAATAGAATAGAATAGAATAGAATAGAATAGAATAGAATAGAATAGAACAGAATAGAATAGAAATTAGAATAGAATAGAATAGAATAGAATAGAATAGAATAGAATAGAATAGAATAGAATAGAATAGAATAGAAAAGAATAGAATAGAATAGAATAGAAATTAGAATAGAATAGAATAGAATAGAATAGAATAGAATAGAATAGAATAGAATAGAATAGAATAGAATAGAATACAATGGAATACAATGGAATGGAATGGAATAGAATAGAATAGGATAAAACTTTATTTCACGAGGGAAAAGACGTATTAACCAAACATGTTATCTAACATACGGCCCTCAAAATATAACAATAATTACAAAATGATATACTAAACAGAATACACTATATTAATATGTACATACAGGCAAAAAATAATGTTAAGTAGATTATAGTCAAGTAGAAATACATTTACAATTCAATAGAAATTTACAGTTTAAGCAAAACAAATCTCCTAGATGGTCAATACAAGTAAGTTTATCAAGAAAGTAATAACGCAGTTTGTTTTTAGTGGTAGTTATTCTTAATATTGTAGAAGCATCAGTAGTGCTTGCTGATGACATGGCGAGTTGCTTATATTTATTGTCTAATGAGTTAAAAAGAATTGAAGCACTGTAGAGAAATGTGCGCTTACCAAAATCAGTACGTGAGTAAGGCAGCTTAAGATCATATAAACAGGCTCTCGTACGAGCATGTTGTTTATTGGCAGATAAAAAATAAAACATCAGTTTAAAGGAAGGTGGAGCATCAGGGTTAAGTAATATATTGAATAGTAGGAGAAGCTTCCTTAAGGTAGATCTTAAGGTATAGCTTCCTTAAGCTTCCTTAGGTATATGTATAGGATTTATTTATAATAATTTTATCGGGCATTATGGTGTATTTTGCGGCTAAAATGGAGAATTCAGCGGGCTAAAAATAGATATATTTTAATAGGCAAGTTTCAGGGTGTGTTGCGCGCGCATCATTTTTCAAAAAAACTGGCGTGCTCCCCTCAAAGTAAACGTATTATTTAAAACAAACAAAGTATTGATACAGTTTCTGGATATTTAACACTCTTATTCTGCTGTTGTTGGCTCGCTAGCAAGTCTGTTTGCCATTGCTTACTTTGTAGAGAGCCCGCTAAGAGCTCGCCATTTCCTTTCCAAAACGATGCGCACGCAACACCCTGAAACTCGCCTATTCGCTGATCTGAGCCTATCAGTTTTAACAGTTCTAAACCACTATTGGTTTGTTGTTTACGCAATTGTATACTTTTCTTGTCAATACTTTGGAGCAAAGATTGTTTTGATGTCAAATGTTGCGTTTTTCTGCCAAGTTTTAATGCATGTAAGTTATGAGTTTTGTAAATATTTAACGCAATGGAATAAACGTCGACGCGAAGGCGGCACTGTCCATCAAGATACCGTTTACTGTACTGTCTTTGATTTTCTTCCAAATGCCCACTAAAATTATTATAATAGTAATACAGTGATGTTCTTGGGCATAAATATGTTTTTGGCCCTTCTCAGAGCTAATTTTAACCCTCGCCTGCGGCTGGGGCTAAAATGAGCTACCCTGCGAGTCAGAGCCCCTTTCCGACCTACGCAAGCTTCGGGGGAAAGTGGGCTCTGCCAACAACTCGATATTTCTTTTTAAGCATGCGTGAACGGTTGCCAAGATACTATTTTGGGCCTAGGCTCTAACGCGTCACTTCCTATTTTCCTGCTTACGCGTGTGCGTATACAGAACTTGTTTGACCAGTTTAAAACCTGACTGACTCGCCCCAAACTTGGGGCGAAGATCGAGTTTGTTGGCAGAGTCCACTTTCCCCCGAAGCCTGCGTAGGTCGGAAAGGGGCTCTGACTCGCAGGGTAAATATGAGCCTGAGTCGGGCCAAAAACATATTAAGCCCGCGGACATCAAGTCTATTTTTATATTATGCATACAGTACGCAGTACATGTACCTGTATATAATTCTACATACTGTACGTACTGGCTGAAAATGTGCTACTAACGTACAGTACTTGTATAATGCGTGAACTAGAGATTTTTCAGTGATGTAGGAAAAAGCTGGTTGATTATATTTTAGTAGACAATCTTCGATGTGCACAGGATTTGAATTATAAGTATTCAAAAGTGAATCGCGAAGTTTGCCCAAGTAAAATCGTTTGCGTTTATAGATATAGTAAAAAGATATAGAGGCCATTTTTAGTCGGCTCAAGCAGGAATGTTGTAAACTGAGAATAAATTTGGTCATTCCAGAAAACATCCACACTTCCCCCACGGAGGAAATGTGAAGTTGACCCCCTCCCCCCTTCGGACATCCTGGTACATTTTACTATTATCAGAAGTAGATTTACTCCCCTTCCCTCCCCTCCCCAGATGGCACAAATTTCCTTTGTGGGGGAGGTATGGATCTTTTCTGGAATGACCCATTACGGTCTTTGTTTTTTTAAGGTTTATAAACAGAATGCCTAAAGGAGCAATGTTTATTACATATTCATTTATTCTTCGAGCTTTTGATGGTTTGGGTGGGGCAGCAGCCTACACAGCTGCGGTTGCTTATTTGGCACAGTGTTTTCCAGACAATGTAGGAACTGTAATGGTAAGTGAAGAATAAGAATTTCGAATGAAGTCGAATCACTGCTGTAGAACCCAAAGTCTCTGGTCTAACCATTTAACGTACCAGCGCTCTAGCACTGGGACTCCCAGCTCAGGCCCTCAGAAATATCCATATATCAAATATCGCACACATTACCATAGCTCATCGGGAGATATCGGAGATATCTAATCCACCTAAATGAAGAGTCAGGTATCTTTCTCCTTGACCCAAGCACCGTGAGTTATAAACATTCAGTTGTCCTTCAGCAGTATATATATATATACAAACGAGCACGTGTGATTTTGTTCACGGAATGTCAGAAAGTACTCTAGAAAAACGGTTTCAGCGTTTTTTGATATGTCGGGTTTTGGCTGATTTTATTGACGACCAAAGTTGAAAATGCTGTTTTTCGCCCAACATTTGGACAAAATAAAATCAAACCTAAAATTCTCGAGGCTGCCCCTATAATATAACGTTTCTCGCTGACGAAGGGCCTTCGCTCGAAGCGTTATAGACTCCTACGTTCTCTGTTTCGGCAGTATATTTCAATTGTTGCCCCTATAATAGTTGTAAGTACTACACCAGCAATATCGCAGTATACCATTATATTGTTGCTCTTTTATGTCATTACACAAGTTACAGTTGACTCGCAATAATTCGAAGCCTCAAGGAAAGTGGAAAAACATTTGAGTTAATTCATGAGAGTATTATGAAGTAGCTGAAAGAGATAAATTATTAATTATTTCATTGTTGTTTCTTTTTCTTTTCAGGGTGGCTTGGAGTTGTTTACTGGGCTTGGTGTTACATTAGGACCTCTCATAGGGGGAGTTCTATATGAAGTAAGCAGTCCAGTTCAGTTCAGTCTAGTTCAGTCTAGTTCAGTCTAGTTCAGTCCAGTCCAGTCAAGTCAAGTATACGTCCCGTTCAGTACAGTACAGTACAGTACAGTACAGTACAGTACAGTACAGTACAGTACAGTACAGTACAGTACAGTACAGTACAGTACAGTACAGTACAGTACAGTACAGTACAGTACAGTACAGTACATACAGTACATACAGTACAGTACAGTACAGTACATACAGTACAGTACAGTACAGTACAGTACAGTACAGTACAGTACAGTACAGTACAGTACAGTACAGTACAGTACAGTACAGTACAGTACACAGTACAGTACAGTACAATGCAGTCCAGACCAGTCCAGTGCAGTTCAGTCCAGGTACAGTTGCAAGGCAGGGCAGTGCAGTGCAGTGCATGCAGTCCAGTCCAGTGCAGCGCAGTCCTGTCTGTCTGTCTAGTACAGTACAGTACAGTACAGTACAGTACAGTACAGTACAGTACAGTACAGTACAGTACAGTACAGTACAGTACAGTACAGTACAGTACAGTACAGTACAGTACAGTACATTCTCAAACTCATTAATAATTCATGAGATAATCAATCAATCAGAAGCGCTGAATTGCACCACGTGAAGGGACTTGAAATACCAGGGAAGTACTGGGCAGAGGACTTGAAATATTATTTCCAGTCCAAGGACTGGAAATAATATTTCAAGTCCTTGGACTTGAAATATTACTTCACACAATCGGTTATTCATCCATACACTAATTACTAACGCACTAATTCATTTTGGGAATACACTAAGTGATTTTGAGAAGTCATGTAGACCGGGTTTTCAAGTACTCGGAATTCGTTCCAGTCCGAAGCCTTGGACTGGAACGAATTCCGAGAACTTGAAAACCCGGTCTAGTCCTCATTGTCGGCCTTTACATATTACGTACAGTACAGTACAGTACAGTACAGTACAGTACAGTACAGTACAGTACAGTACAGTACAGTACAGTACAGTACAGTACAGTACAGTACAGTACAGTACAGTACAGTACAGTACAGTACAGTCTAGACCAATCTGCAGTGCAGTCCCGTCTAGTGCATGCAGTGCAGTCCTGTCTAGTACAGTGCATGCAGTCCTGTCTAGTGCAGTGCAGCCCAGTTCAGTCTAAACCAATCTGCAGTGCAGTCCTGTCAAGTCCAGTCCAGTGCTGTCCACTCCAGTGCGCAGTCCACTCCAGTGCGCAGTCCAGTCCAGTCCAGTCCAGTCCAGTCCAGTCCAGTCCAGTCCAGTCCAGTCCAGTGCAGTGCAGTGCAGTGCAGTGCAGTGCAGTGCAGTGCAGTGCAGTGCAGTGCAGTGCAGTGCAGTAGTGCAGTGCGGTGCAGTGCAGTAGTGCAGTGCTTTTGCAGTGCAGTGCAGTGCAGTGCAGTGCAGTGCAGTGCAGTGCAGTGCAGTGCAGTGCAGTGCAGTGCAGTGCAGTGCAGTGCAGTGCAGTGCAGTGCAGTGCAGTGCAGTGCAGTGCAGTGCAGTGCAGTGCAGTGCAGTGCAGTGCAGTGCAGTGCAGTGCAGTGCAGTGCAGTGCAGTGCAGTGCAGTGCAGTGCAGTGCAGTGCAGTGCAGTGCAGTGCAGTGCAGTGCAGTGCAGTGCAGTGCAGTGCAGTGCAGTGCAGTGCAGTGCAGTGCAGTGCAGTGCAGTGCAGTGCAGTGCAGTGCAGTGCAGTGCAGTGCAGTGCAGTGCAGTGCAGTGCAGTGCAGTGCAGTGCAGTGCAGTGCAGTGCAGTGCAGTGCAGTGCAGTGCAGTGCAGTGCAGTGCAGTGCAGTGCAGTGCAGTGCAGTGCAGTGCAGTGCAGTGCAGTGCAGTGCAGTGCAGTGCAGTGCAGTGCAGTGCAGTAGTGCAGTGCAGTGCAGTACTACTGCAGTCCAGTTCAGTCAAGTATAGTACAGTACAGAGCATTGCAGTCTAGTGCAGCACAGTATGTGATTGCAGTAACAATACATTATGTGCGTACTCTACTTCTATATTACATTTGGGATAAAGAGCCTCGACTAGTTTTTACCTGGGGATAAATGACCACAATGTAACAATGTTTTATTACTTAATAATAATGTATTATTACTTTGAAGGTTATTGGTGACTGGGTTGGATGTCGAGGGAGTGCACTCACTCAAGCCGGTTTTCCACTAGGCGATTTTTTTCGCGCGAAGCGACTTTCTTTTGTTCGAATTCAATAGATTTCTGATTAGTTGCAGCTCATGAGACAAAAGAAAAAGTCGCTTCGCGCGAAAAAAGGCGCCTAGTGGAAACCCGGCTTAAGTCAGTACAGTAGTCACTCTTTCCTATGATACTGTCGAATATGACACTTTATGAGGGTACATAACTTTGTCTTTAAGGTAGTTTTCTGATGAGAATATTGTTGGCAATGTTTTTGCATAATCCTAAAGATGTTATGGTGGTTAGTAATCGTGCAAAGTTTCATTTCGAAATTCGTTGAAGAAAAGGTGATATTTTACGTGTGAAGTTTGTATTTTAGAGCACCGCCATTAAAGTGGCCGAGCTTGAGAAGAATGAATCGAGGAAGCTTATGACGTCATAGACTCAATAACAACAAGTCAACAATGACCTTTTGTTGACAACAACAATGATCTTTTGTTTTTGTTCAATCTATGACGTCATCAACCTCGTACCCAGGGCCATTTGTAGGGAACTGGGCCAAGATGGCGAATAAAACAAAATGGCGGGAACAAATGGCCCTGGTTGGAGGCTAGCTCAAAATGCGCAGTATATTGCGCATTTTATTAACTAGAACCCAGTTCTTTACACAGTAATTATACCTAATTACACCTAATTATCATTGTATGGTTTAAAATATAATTTCCCGTGCCGTGTGCAAGAACAACACAAAAAAAACACCAACAAAATCAAACCGTCTGATTTACGCCATAAGCTCTTGAGCAATCAGAGGCTGAGATAGCCTAGCCTCCAACAGGGCCATTTGTTCCCGCCATCTTGGCCTAGTTCTCTACAAATGGCCCTGGGTACGAGGTTGTGACGTAATAAGTTCTCCTCAACTCATTCTTCTCAAACACGGCCAATTTAATGGCGGCGCTCCAAAATACAAACTTCGCACGTAAAATACAACTTTGCCGTTTTTGAGAATTTCGAAATGAAACTTCGCACAATTACCAACTATACCATAATTTCTTTAAGAATATGGAGAAACATTACTAACAATATTTTCATCAGAAAACCACTTTAAACCACAAGATGCTAAGCTTTGTAGTTTGTACCATAGTCAATCGAGATATGGTCTGGAAACTCGGCAAACTTCAAAGCGCCTATAATGAGCTGTGATTTTATGTTGAACCGTACCTTACACCGTGCACATCCTTTGTTTTAGGTTTATTAATATTTAAATAGCACGGTTGAGTGATTGAACTGAAACGTTGCTTTTGGACAATTCCTTCGTTATACTAAAATACAATGTGTTCAGTGACCGTGCACCGTGCACAAAAATGCATAAAGGCGAACAAAAAGATAGACCAAAGACTTTTTGCTGAGTTTCCAGACCATATTTCGATTGACTATGTTTGTACACTGTATCTTATGGTTCTTATCTTCTCTTCTGCTTATATTTTTCTAGTATGGAGGTTTTGGAATGCCTTTCTTTGTCTTAGCAGGATTGATGCTGGTTACTCTTCCTATTACTGTGTGTATCCTACCTCCTATACATCAAGGTACTGAAGAGATGTGCATGGTAGCCTGAAATGTCAGCTGGCGTCCTCTCGCACTCATTAGGGACCTTGACCACTGATCTCTATATAAACTGCAATCGAAATATAGTAAGGTTAGATATGCTGCCGAAACAGAGAACAACCTTTACAGAGAACGTAGGAGTCTAACGTTTCGAGCGAAGGCCCTTCGTCAGAGAGAAAACTGGATGGGGCATGAGGCCGGATTTTGCCTGCCAGTTGTATGGTGACGTGACTACTACCCAAGATGGCCGCCACTGAAGTTCATAAGTTTTCGTAGATTATAGAGAGACCTCTACCAACAGGGAAATGTCCTGGTATTCTGAAGTTACTCCCATGGACATATGTTAACAACCTTGGTGTCTTGCACACATATATGGTCGAATAGTACAGAATTTAGGAATATGTTTGATTTTTTTTTTAGCCAGTTTGCCGTTAAATGAGGGAAACGAGGGAACAACTAATGCAGCTACTATTATGAAAGTTCTTAAAATACCTGCCTTGGACATCGTAGGTTAGTAGATGAATGGACTGTGTAAGGAGTGACGTCAACAAGACTGATCACTCGTGTCAACTGTTTATCCCCAGCTACCCTGGTCCCATAGGTTCTACGCCGCCCCCTCCCCCGAAATGCTGTAAGCGGCAAGAGAACATCTAGTTGAAGACACTGACCAATTCTTTGATCGCTCCGAGCCAACGAAGTCGTTCAGATCTTGACCCCATTTTTTAATTGCCTCAGAAATCTGTAAGAGTGGTAAATCTGTTACGTGTTAAGTGTTCTCTCGCCGCTTTCAGCATTGGGGGGGAGGGGGGGGGGGGGGGCGTAGAACCTATGGACCAGGGCAAGCCCCAGATGAACTGTACGAATTTATCGCTGACTCAAGGCCTGTTAACATAGGTGGTGGGTAGGGTTATCCCCAAGATATATCGTTGTTAGTTTATTTCCATGTTTAAAAAATAAACAGTTTACATAAACTAAAACTCAACTACCGAGTTATCCCTGGCCCCGAGGTAACGCTGGCAACATGTCAACACTTCACTTAGCCTGATACCCTGGCCCAATTTCAAAAGAAATATGGGCCAGGTAACCACTAATCTCATTCTCGCGTCATCAGGGCTAAATCTACTGATGACGATTGCAGTTTTACTCATAGCCAATAAAAACGCGTGAAAATTTCAACGAATAGGAAAGCAGAAATCTTTAGTGGTTACCTGGCCCATATTCTCTGATTGGGCCAGGGTACCAGGCTACACTTCACTCCAAGTTATCGTGGGTAACAATAGAATTTCTACGTATGCGTAATTAGTCAAAAGTTGACTCTACTCCCCGAGGTGACTTGGGTAGAAACGTTTACATGGAAGTGGGACAACTCTGGTCCTACAGAATAGAATAGAATGCTTTATTCACCCACGTAAAAACTCATCACAAACAGTGGTCTTCCTGAGTTACGTGCACAACCAAATACAGTGAATAAACTTATGATATAAATAAAAAGTACAATAAAACAAGGAATAATCAATAGTTTATAATTGGCGTTAGGATGTTATCAAGTGTTCAATTACATCACTTTGCCTTAGCGATCTCTTAAATTCAGATAAAGATTGAGCCAGACGAATATTTCTTGGAAGAGAATTCCATGGTTATATCAGGGCTGAAGGGCTAACGCTTCAGTGGCGTTGAAGCAACTCATTCATGAATCATAGGTTACTGATTCAGGTTATACAACCGTCAATACACTATTATGCCTTCTAGCCAAAGGCACCCCTTGCAAACGTCACGTAGTAATGCGCATCATTCATTTGAACACATTGTGCCATTAAAACATGTTTTAAGTCTTTTAAAAATTTTCTCAGGAGTACACCATATTCTGCACGTTTTATCTTTATTCCAACATACTTCAAGTCGCACCTATTTTTACTTCACATCCACCGCTAAATAACACTACAATTTACGTATTCGTATATCTCGTATTTTTGTATATAATATGCCCGAAAACCTGTTTACAGTTTAAAGTGCAAATGAAACGAAAATTAAGTTTGTCTTATTTGAAAGAACACTTAAAATGATAGAGTAACATCTTTTGCAGTTTTTCGTTTCCTTGCTTCGTTCTCGAGATGTTTTAGTTTGTTTGAAATGTAAATTAAACAACTTGACGTCACATGTGCATAATGAGTTATCTTTGCTATTATTATCAAACCAAAGTTCATTCTAAGGAAGCGTGCGTGTGTTTCTCTCACAACGCCAAACATGTAGAATTTTCAAGTGATTATGTTTGATAATAGCAAAGATATATAACCTCTCTGATAACTCATTATGCACATGTGACGTCAAGTTGTTTACTTTACATATCAAACAAACTGAAATATCTCAAGAACGAAGCAAGGAAACGAAAAACTGCGAAAGCTGTTACTCTATCATTTTAAGTGACTGTTCTTTCAAATAAGGCAAACTTAATTTTCGGTTCATTTGCACTTTAACACCGGTGGAGGTCCTATACTACCTATCTTATTATATAAAAAAGTGAGAATGCGGGAAATGCCGTTTCAGAGACTCAAATTTCACCAACTAAGTTATATCTATTTTCAGGTGGTGCTGTTGTTGTTGGTGGAATGGCAATAGGAGTTTTCGAACCCACATTGGCTCCACATTTGAGAAGTCAGGTATGAATCGTCTTCTCAGGGCCGTCAAGAGGAAATTTGGGTCCCTGGTCAAAAAATATTTACGGGCCCCCTCCCCAAGGTAATTGTAGGTTCGAAATCGAATCCCAGTCAAGTCCCTGTACGTTAATAATAGAGAATCAAATAATCCCAGTGCGGCGATGGATAGTACTATAGCGGTGCCGGTCATAAAGCCATAAACGGCCCCCATATCCCCCATAGCAGTGATAAAGCCATATAAAGGGGCCCAATGCCAGTGATAAAGCCACAGAGGGGCCCTATAGCAGTGATAAAACTATTAGCGAGAGACACAATGCAATGTAACGATTAATGCTCAAACTTCAATTGTCTATTATAAAATCGATTTTATCGTTTCACACTTTCACGGTAAAGATAATGTATAATGTATTCTTTTGTTTCCTTAAAAATGGACCCCCGGTCCCTGGTCAATGACCAGGCCAGTGGCGTAGCCAGGGTCTTGAGTTTCGGGGGGCAAAACTCGGTGTCCTAGGGGGTTCCGGGGCATACTCCCCCGGAAAATTTTGGATTTCTAGGGTCTCTGAAACACTATTTCCTGCATTTTGAGGCAAGTTTCTCAACGGATTTAAACTTTTCACGAGAACGGTCTTGGAGACCATTGGGGTTTTGGGGGGGAGGGGGGGGGGGCGCTACGCCACTGGACCAGGCTGACCTCTCCCCCCCTCTCGTCATGCCTGCGTCTTCTTCGTGGGGAGCACGGGCGGCGTGTGCTGTTAGCGCGTTGCCTCTCACTGCTGCAGTCTATGCAACTTTAAGCCCAGTTAGACGGGGTTGGTACTTGGATGGTAACCGCCTCGGAATGACCCCCGTTGTCGAGTTTTGCCGGTACTCCAGTTTCCCTCCCTTGGTAAAATCAACACCTTCATCTTAGCTGTGATCCATGCATGGTCTGAATTGTGTCGTGTTGGCGTCTGCCTAAAGCGCCTTTGGTATGCCTTCGACACGGCCACGTTGATCTCCAGTCTTCGCAGTAATTAGTTTTCACTGTTTAACAACAATTAGTCAAAATATGGCAAGTACATACACGATATATTGTTAAGGTATTAAGATTACTATAAAAGGTACAATTTTTAAGACTTGGAATTTAATTCTTCGTAGATTTGTAGCCTGTTTTTCAGTTTAAGAAAAACAAATTTAAAGGTTTTACGGCTCAGTAACAGAAAACATGTATTTTAAACATGTGTCATTGTTGTTTTCTCTTGTTAGTTTAACATAACTAGCAGCACTAAAATTGGATTACTCTTCTTTATGTTATCTGCTGCTTATGCCTTGTTTGCTCCGCTTTTTGGATGGGTGTCAGACAAAACGGTATGTACGCTGTCTATGGAGCGTAGAGTGAACGAAGAAGAGAAGTGAACCAAACAGAAGTGAAGTGACGGGAAGCAAACGAAAGTGAAGTGAAGTGAAGTGAAGTGAAGTGAAGTGAAGTGAAGTAAAGTGACGTAAAGTGAAGTAAAGTGAAGTAAAGTGAAGTGAAGTAAAGTGAAGTGAAGTGAAGTGAAGTGAAGTGAAGTGAAGTGAAGTGAAGTAAGGTAAGGTAAAGTGAAGTGGGAAGTGAGAAGTGAAGTGAAGACTGAACTAGGATGGAATAGAGCGTTGATTTAAATGGAGTGAAATGGAATAGGGTTGAGTGTATGTTGAACTTGTCATACAAGAATATTTTATTTCTCTTTTCTACTTTACAGAATCCAAGATGGGTTATGACTTTTGGATGTTTTTTCTGTGCAATTGGCTTTTTTCTTCTTGGTCCGGTTCCATTTTCCTTTATGCCAAAGTATGTTTTCTTTTGTATTACTTCATATGTCCCCAAAGACCTCTGACTTAACGTGCCAGTGCTCCAGCTACTGAGCTATTAGGACTGCTGATCAGGACAGTCTGAAATATCCATTTATGTAATATCGCATTACATTAAGGCAGCTTAATTAGGGATATTTAATCTACTAAAAACGAAGAGTTTGGTATTTTTCTTCATTGTTTTGTTTTTTTGGGGTTTTTTTACAGTAAATTATGGCTCGTCTGCGTTTCTTTGGCAATAATCGGTTTATCTCTCGGTCCATTGTTTGTTCCAGCCATTTCTGAAATGGAAAATATTGTTAAGTAAGTATTGCTTTTCGGAACAACAAATGAGGCTTTTGGAAATGAACAGCAGAGGGTATCAGAGGATAGCTGAGGATACCAGAGTATCAGGATAGCAGAAGATAACAGACGATGTCAGAGGATAGCAGAGGATATAAGAGGATGTTAGAGGATAGCAGAGGATGACTGGGGATAGCAAATGATTAACAGAATAGCAAAGGATAGCAGATGATAACAGAGGAAATCAGAGGATGGCAGAAGATAACGGGATAGTATAGCAGAGAATAACAGGATACAGAGGATAGCGGAGGATAGCATAGTATAGTACAGGATAGTAGAGGATATCAGCGGATGACAGAGGATACTAGAAGATAACAGGATAGAAGATAGCAGAGGATTTGAGGTGGGTAAAGTTTATCTCTTCTGCATTCGAGAGTTTTCCAACCAAGTTTTTAAATGTTCTCTAGGGCAAAAGGCTATCCTGATACTCTCGCTACCCATGGTATTATTTCTGGTGTTTTTGGAGCTGCATTTAATATTGGGTTAGTGTAAGAACAGCAAAAGCAATATGATGCAATGTCAGTACAGTACAGTACAGTACAGTACAGTACAGTACAGTACAGTACAGTACAGTACAGTACAGTACAGTACAGTACAGTCAACACAACACAACACAACACAACACAACACAACACAACACAACACAACACAACACAACACAACACAACACAACACAACACAACACAGCACAGCACAGCACAGCACAGCACAGCACAGCACAGCACAGCACAGCACAGCACAGCACAGCACAACACAACACAACACAACACAACACAACACAACACAACACAACACGATAGTCAATAAAACCCGACCGTCAATACAACACGATAGTCGGTACAACACGATAGTCAATACAACACGATAGTCAATATAACACGCTAGTCAATAATACAACACGATATTCAATTCAACACGATAATTAGTACAACACGGCAGTCAATACACAACACAATAGTCAGCACAACACGATAGTCAATACAACACGATAATTAGTACAACACGTACGATAGGCAATACAATACGATAATTAGTACAACACGTACGATAGGCAATACAACACGATAGGCAATACAACACGATATAATACAATACAGTAACAAAGGTTCAAATATATATGTGTAACCTGTGTTTACATGACCCTGCAGACTAAACTTACAAACATTTTTCTAGAGCATTTATTGGACCAACTTTGAGCGGTGTGTTTACAGAGTATCTTCATTTTAACTGGACTTGTACGGTAAGCAAAGTTGCTGGTTAAACATGTCAAAACATTGAGGCGTTGCTAGTTTTTAATATGGAGCTAAACACTTGCAACGAAAGACTGCAACGGACGCACCACAAGTGTAACATGCTAGTCGTCAGTTTGTGCTCAATCATGCCAAATTGCTGATGAATGCAAGCTGCATTTATTAGGAAAACTAGTACTTCAGTGATCCGTAATAAGTTACTGATAAACCCCCTACCTTGTTCTTACTAACGATTTCTGGTGGTTTTTCCGAACTTTTTTCTAGTTTCTATATAGCATAAAATATATTTCTACTTTTTGCTTATTTTCCTAGGGCTTTGGTGCCATATTATTGATACAGGTAAGCAATTAAAATATTTTAGCAGAAATCAAATCGACATGTTTTACTATTCTCAGTGGGATACCTATCACATAATACCGTAGAGAGGGGAATTAAATGATTTTAACCAACCCTGGCTAACTCCTGTTAATGTATTAAATCCCAGGGGGTTATCAGCTTGTCTAAATTCCATTTGCTAGTAGGGTTTTTCGTCATTTCACAGGAGAAGGAGCAACTCTATTTTCAGGACACTTAACCACCCACCTCCCCTCAGCTGCATGCAACACACGTGCAACCCTACTGCATTACCCACTTTGATGCCTTGGGCGGAACAATTACCTTAGTCCCATTCTTAATTCCCTCCGCTCAGCGTATTGTGTGGGAGGTGGACCACTGTGAATATATTACGAATCTAAGCTACAGTAAAAACCCGCTAACAAGAACCTACCACTATTAAGAACCTCCGGCTTAAATTAAGAATTCATCTATTTAACAATTAGATTATGAGCTCGAAATTTCTATGAGTGAATAGTTGACGAGAGCGGAGCTCGAGTCAACTATCATCTCATAGAAATTGAGAGCGAATAATCTAATTGTTTTAGTAGGAACTAACTTGTGTACCTTAGTTCTTCCAAATTATATCAAAAAACGAAGCATAACCATTGTTTCTGTGCGCAAACCAAGGCAAAACAATCTTTCACTCCTCGTGTCCTCCATGTTGTTTTACTGCATGGCCGCGCGAGTACTGGTACTCAATTTGCTACTCGCTATCCAGCATATCCTCTCATTTCGAAATGATGATTATCGTCATTTGTGAGATCTGTGGTGAGATGTCGTTGAATTAACAATAATCATCATTTTAAAAAAAGAATTCCCTACCCCCAAACCCCCAACTCAACCCCCACCTCTAAACCTGACCCTAACCCTAACCACAACCCCCCTGACAACCCTAACCCTAACCCAACCCCCCGTTGGACCTAACCCTAACCACAACCCTCCGGAATAAAAGTCCCGCCTCTCAGACCCCGACCACAATGGTTCTTTTGTTATATGCAATTTAGTTTAACATCCCGCATGTGGGACAGAATCTCACTTGAGTATCATGATAATCATCATATTCGACGGTGTGAAGAAATGATGATTATCATGATACTCAAGTGAGAGGACATGTATTGACGAATATATATCGAGTAAAGTAGCCAATCAGATTGCAGCATTTGCAATGGAATACTAGCAAGTTTCTACTAAATAAGAATATATAAGAATATAAGAACCTATCCCAGGCTGATTTTGTAAAACGTAGATTCTTGTTAGCGGATTTTTACTGTAGTTTAAACTCACAAAGCGTCTGCACTGCAGTGTAGGCTAACAACTGGCCTATATGTAGCTTGAATGCAGGGCCTCTCACGTAAGAACGCACAGGGTGTATTAGAACTGTTATCAGTTCTGTTTAGAAAAATTTAGCAACCCCAGATTGCAACCAAATGTATCAGATCTGTAGGTATTTGGGCTCAAGGAAGCCTTTGGGATCAAGGAAGGATTATTAAGGGAGGACAAGAGAGGATAATTCGGGGGATAAGTTGGATAAGAGGGGAAAAGAGGATCAAGAGAAAATAAGCTGGGATAAGAGAGGATAAGATAAGAGTTGGTAAGAAAGGATAAGAGAAGATAATAGTTGATAATATGATAGCAGAGGATAAAAAAGAGATCCTTGTCGTTTCCAGTGTATTTAGCCTGTCAACTTTGGAACTTTTTATTTTTTAGACTCTTCTTCTCCTTATTATATCTTTGTCTGGCAGTTCGACGAAGACCACTAAGACGTAAGTAGGAAATAATATTGAACGTCAAATACAACGTAACTTACGTATAGACTCCCCCCCCCCCCCCCCTGGTCCCCTTACAGAAACCCGTTTCTTTGCTTTATTTCAAAGTATATATATAATGGTATTAAAGTGCTTATATCAGTGGGGTTTTAACGTATTTGAATAGAGCAAAAAAAGTTATTTTGCCGTTTTTGATTTACTTTAATAGTTTCTGAGATATATGCCTTTCACTAAACATGCCAATTTCGGCTTTTCGCCAAAAATTTCGGTCGTTCATTTTTAAGCACGGGGGCCTGGGACTCAGGAACCTAATCCGACCGTCTTCTTAGTTGGAACTCTCGTGCGTACTGGAAAACGGGTGTGAGCTCGACATTTCGATTTTTCAGTCAAATATATGTGTTTTTGTGAATCAATAAGCCGAAACGTAGTTGTTTTGGATTGACTCGTTCCTCAGTCCCAGACCCCCAGGGTGTTAAAATGAACGACGGAAATTTTTGAGAATTGGCATGTTCAGAAGCCAATATGTCAGGAACTATTTGACTAAATCAAAAACGGCAAAATAACTTATTAACTGATTTTTTCTGCTCTATTTAAATACATTAAACCCCCACAAGTGATATAAGCAATTTAAGTGCTACTTCTTCGAGTAACGAATCATGCCGGGTAAGTAGAGATAAACTCTACTCGACGCCTGGTCAAGTTGGGATGATACGATAGTACTTATATTCGATATTTCAAAGCATTCCATGACCAGCTCCCAACTTGACCATATAGACCCTTTTAATAAGCGTACAATCCTGGACAAAATTGTTGGCACACTTTGCCGTTATTGACGATTTTCACTTGGTGTCCCAAGGACTCTTGTCCACGATTGTCTGAAAATGGCGAATTAAACAAAATCGAACAAAAAAAACAATTTGGACGCGACGATTCTGCGCAGTTTGTTTCAAAATGACAAATACGCTCCCACATGCATGAGCAACAGATTGTTTGTGGAGTATAGAATGGTTGGTGAATATGCAAATTAAATAAGAGCTCTCGTGCGGGTGGTACCGGTGCGGGTGGGAACTCTGCAGAGACTCTGCTCCGATGAACCCTTCCCCATTGAAGGGGTAAGGGGGAGCAGAGACGGGAGCTCTTTTATTAAACTGTAGATCTTTTGCAATGTTACGAAGCTAAAAAGCTGTACCGTTATTGACAATTTTCACTTGGTGCCCCAAGGACTTTGTCCAGGATTGTAGATTACGTCATTTTCCGCACTTGACGTCATTTTCAGCCTTTTGAATTCTATTGAAAATATACAAAAGTTAAGACAATAAACGAAATTGAAAATAATTCGAAAGAAAAATTGAAAAGAAATTGACGTCAAAGGGTGAAAATTACGTATTCTACACAAGTGTCTATAGCTCAATCGAAATATAGTAAGGTTAGATATACTGCCGAAACAGAGAACGTAGGAGTCTAACGTTTCGAGCGAAGGCCCTTCGTCAAAGAGAAACGTTTCTCTCTGACGAAGGGCCTTCGCTCGAAACGTTAGACTCCCACGTTCTCTGTTTCGGCAGTATATCTAACCTTACTATATTTCGATTGTTGTTTCTACACTGCCTACGCAGCACGCTACTTTTATTGTCTAGGGGCTAACTAGAAAACCTTACGGTTAACTTAGCCTCTAGGCACTTTTTCCTTTTATTATTGTAATTAGTTGGGCACCTCCAGATGTACTCTCTCCATTTGTAAAAAAAAAAAACCGAAGAAAAGTGTGAATAAATTTGTATTGTATTGTTATTGTTGTCTATAGCTCAGTCAGTAGAGCGTTGGACTAGTAAAGCGAAGGTCGCTGGTTCGAATCCCTGCCACGATCTAGTAAAGTTTTTGATTCTCTACTGACCCAGTGTGGGTCGTCACTTGGAGTAGCACCTAATACCTGATCATTATTCTCGAGCTGAGTTTCCTGTTCTACAATAATTATATATAATGAAGTAATATGACAAGATCAATTTTGTCCACCGACATCTACTTCAGAAGGCAGGCGAGAGTTCTTGAAAGGTTTTTCAAACTATTGATAGTATTTCATTTTTTCCAGGAACGAACCCGAAGCTCCTTCGCAAGCAAATCAAGAAAGTACCTCAGTACCAGGTTCCAATGACCCAAGAACGATACAGGCGTAACAAGTTCTATAGTAATTTTGAGGAAGATTTCATATTATGAATTTTTAGAATAATTTAATAATTTATTGTAAAGTTTGAAAAGAGCTTTAAAAAATTCTCCGTCGTGGTGACGTCACTATTTAGGTTTGTTTGCTTTTACCCATAATTTTTGCAGTCCGAACAACAGATAATGGCTCATTTACAGTCATTTGAAAGTCGATTTTGGTTTGTTTGTCCGCATTTAGTACTATAGAGCGTTTTCATCTTACGTCACGGCGGCCATATTGGTGTACCAAAACAATGAAATGGCGGCCATATTGGTGTACGGTATGGTAATTATCTCTTTCTTATTCAAATATTTCGTATTGTTTCACCATCCCAATGGGCCACCGATCACGTGAGTGAAAACGCTCTATAAATAGCAGCTCGACAGTACGCTGTTGCAATCGATTCTTGGTTTTCATCTGACGTCATGGCGGCCGTATTGGTGCACAGGAACAGTGAAATGGCGGCCATATTGGTGCACAGTCTTTATCCTATGGAAATTTAACGCTCTTCTTATTCAAACATTTCGTATTGTTTCACCACCCCCAACGGGGCCACCGATCCATGCATTCATTGAGATTCAGAAGTCAAAGATACGGCGGTCATGTTGGAGGAAAACATACTTTATCTGCTACTATATTATAAAGCTTTAATAAGAATCCACCTTAAGTAAAAAAGTACAGTGGACTTACAATATCGATCTAAAAATTATGAATTACATATATTACAATAAAAATTAAAGTTTGTTGTTAAAAAGTTCAATTGCCTGAGGTATAAACGACGTTTTATGTCTTTCAGTTCTAGATATAATGTTACCTATATTAGCACTATTTTCTTTAATTCTAGTAGAATAGTCATGTTTATGTGCTACAGGGACAAGATGATGACAGGGATGGTTTGTGTCACGAATAATTGCCTCTATTTCTCGAAGAGTTAGTTTCTCTCTTCTTTCGCTAAGCGAAAGAAGTGCGTCGACCTGTAAACCAATAATGCGTAAACGTCTTCTTTGAATACGTTCAAGGTCGTTCACTAAGTAGAGAGGTAGGCCATCCCAAACTGGTGCAGCATATTCAAGCAGGGGTCGAATTTTGGTGCAGTAAGTTGCAAGACCGACTTCCGTAGGAAGGTGGGCCTTCTTACACTGCCTTAGATGGTGTAATCTCCTATTTCCTTTACGGGTAATTTCTTTAATGTGAGAATTCCATTTCATGTTACTTTGACAGCCAACACCAAGTAACTTGAATGTATCTACTCTTTCGATCATATTGCCCGCGGTGTAAAGATTGGGTGGCTGTGGGATAGATTTCCCAAAGCAAATCCACATATCTTTCGTTTTCTTCGCGTTCAACTTCATTTTATTAGTATCTGACCAGTTCTGAACAGCTACCATTAGCAACTATTGTATTTGGAGTATGTTTTCCTCCAACATAGCCGCCGTATCTTTGTCTTCTGAATCTGAATTCTTTTGTTAAAGTTTCTCCAACATGACCGCCATGACGTCATGTGCACGTAGTAACATTTCCGCCCGAGCAGAGCGAGGATGCAAATATCACTGCAAGGGCCGCAAATAAACAATATGACCCCACAAAAATCATGTTACCACCAATATACAAGAACAAATAATTAAGAAAGGCACCATTAATCTGACGTATGGCATATGAATTTCGTTCAATTTTGACATGTATTGCAAATTCAGGGCAAAAATCCCTAACACCCCCCCCCCCCCCCCCCCCCAACAAAAAAATTAAGAACCTTTCTTCTCCTACGGGCCACAGTGTTAATGATGGGATTCCCAAGGACCCCTACATTACTGTTGATGATGCCATTCGGGCCCTTGTCGACCTCGGTCCTGGTGCTCTTATAGCCAAGTTTGACGTCGAGGCTAGCCAAGTTTGAAATGGTTTCGTTCCTCGAATCCCTTTCTCCAGCTAGCTGGAGGTGGCGTTGGAGAGGGTGATTCTCGGCTAAAAAGAATTGCTTGGCTCCCTGTAGGACTTCGAGCCGACCTATGTGCGGACGGGAGGGAGAAGAAGCTGAACGGTAGCGGAACATGCGCAATGAGTCACGTCGGCTCATATATGGATGACGTAATGCCGACAAACTGAAACAACGCAAAATTTAGAAAATCGAGATCTTGGTCGGCTATACATAGCTCGGAAAAAGGACTGGGCACAAGGCAACGTCAAGAATAGTGTGCTGTTTGTATCTAGCCTCCTCCGCAGGCAACTATGTGTCTTCCCAAACGGCAGCTTTTCAATGTTTTGGGCCTTTGGCTGAGCGCGAAGGGACAGTAAGGGATTGGGAGAGGCAGAGTGGGGACTACAAGAGTATAAGGGAACTGGGGGGATAAAATCAATCTCGTCCCCAGAGCCAAATTGCCACGCTCAGTCTCCCCGCATGAACTTGGTCAATATGGCGCCCGTGTCAGATAATCACCTTTTCAATTTCCAATTTCGGATGCCACGGAGTTGTCTGCGGAGGAGGCTAGTTTGTATCGTAAGTGCATTGCCATAACTTGTAGTAGCTATAAAGCGCGCCGGCATGTAATCGATGCGCTGAGTTTGAAGAAGATGAAGAAGTCAATCGGACGGCGCACAGAGATTAAGGGAGATTCAAATCAATAATCTACTCGCAATTATTGAGTGTAACTATAAGTCGAGGGTCGAGAGTCGAGAGTCGAAGTCGAGAGTCGAGGGTTGAAATCGAGAGTCGATAAATTGACCAGAAAATACCAAAAAATCATTATATACTATAATCGATTATGCATCGCAATTCTACGCATCACGGGATATATTTATAACCGATATACAAAGCTTTGAGCCTTTGATCTATTCACTAAAAACCGGGGTAAAGCGCCCACTTTCACGAACAGCTTACATAGAAATAGTGATGTATGCGTCGCTTTTTAGCGGAGATATGTAAACATAATATGTATTTATTTACAGCATTTTACTCTGCGTAACGCTAGGCACCGTTTTGTTGTGAAATTCTAGAGACTTGCTGATTGCGTTTCGTTTCGTTTCGTTTAAAACATATACGTTTCGTCGTGTGTTTCATCACTGTTAGTGATGGATGAGAAAGCTATTTCTAATTTAAAGTTTGCTGACGCATTGAAAAAAGATTTGGTTGCGTTTGAATCCGATAATGTTTGGGGGCATATAAAATACTGTATATAAATATATATTATGTTTACATATCTCCGCATAATTACTCTGGCGCTAAAAAGCGACGCAACATCACTATTTCTATGTAAGCTGTTCGTGAAAGTGGCCGCTTTCCCCCGGTTTTTAGTGAATAGATCAAAGGCTCAAAGCTTTGTATATCGGTTATAAATATATCCCGCGATGTGTAGAAATAAGACACAATGTTGCGATATATAATCGATTATATAGTATATAATGATTTTATGGTATTTTCTGATCAATTTATCGACTCTCGACTTCAACCCTCGACTCTCGACTTCGACTCTCGACTCTCGACTCTCGACCCCCGACTCTCGACCCTCGACTTATAGTTACACTCGCAATTATTCTGTTTTCTTTTGTGGTCAACACTATTAACCGTAAACCAGCCAAGATATAGCAACAGCATGCATAATAATATAATTATAATGTTGTCAGAGTGAGACGCTGACACAGCCGAGCGAACATATACCACATGTACAAATTCCTGAATCAAGAAAGCACTTTGATACACATGCTCATTCAGAACTGCTATTTTAGTTAATTCTAGATACGTGTTTTTTAAACGGAGTACTGATATTCGATCAACTTCCAAATTAATTAAGCTATTTAGCTAGGTTTTTGAAATTGACAAATTCCAAAAAATACACTGTTTTAATTAGAGCGCCTGCAGGCGTTACGCAGGCTAGCGTTTGATTTGAAATATTCAAAGCTTACAATATTTACTACAGGACTGCTACTACTGGTGTACTGTGTGATCTTCTGCGAAGTATCTTCGCCATAATTTACAATGGAAGAGACAGAAGATACAACGCTTGACGACACAACTATTACTGATGAAAATATTCCTCTGACTCTGTTAGGAGAAGAACATGAAGATCATTTATTGTCTTCAGATACTAAGAGATCATACAAAACAAGAAACAGATTGGCGTTTGCTGCATTTGCTTTGACTTACTTGACTATGGCTGCATCTTATTCCGTTATAGCACCGTTCTATCCAAACGAGGTAAGCCTACAGCAAATAGTTTGCTGAAAATCGAGGTGAAGCCGAGATATGCCGAAATTCGGCATAACTTCCAACATATACTGTCGGTGAAACTTGACAGACGTTTATCTGACAGGTTTGCTGAACATCTTCGTTCTGTGGTGAACAGTGTTTTCACTTAATTTATCTTTTATTTAACACTTGTAAGCGAGCCATAATAACGTCTGCGAAGGAGGCTAACTGAAGAGCGACGTGTGATTCAAACGTCGCTCTATTTAATTTTAAATGTTATCGTCTCGACAGACTTTAATTAATCCACACTACATCAACAGTGCTGCAAATAATTTTTAGCAACTTGTCGGTCACGATGACCAGGAAAATTTATAAAATCCGGCGGTAAAGTGCCAAATCCTCCCGGTCACAAATACAAGTACGTAATTATTCAATCTTGATACGACTTATTAACATAAACAACTGTGCATGAAGAAAAATTTGTTCTTTTATTATTAAACTGCTACTGTTGTCTAAAGTGGTTGGCTTGACTTTCTTAGCCCTCTTCTTGTATCTTCTCTTTCCATTCTGTTTTTGGGAGCTGAGCCTGACAGCACATTATAACTTTGATTTCGTTTGACTTTCTTTTAAAATTAGATCCTTCCAACAGCGATGCTGACAAGTGACATGCTGTGCTTTGGAATTTGCAGTCAAAACTGATGCTATCAGTGTGAAATTCCAGAGCACTTGTAAATCACGGCATCTCATTGGTTCATATAGATCACCCCACTTAAGGTAGCAATAGTGTCATCCGATATCGTTTCGTAAAACCATAGATAATGGAAGGGGAACTGGATAGGAAACTTACGAAACCGGAAACGATGTTTGCACAACTTGCTATGGTAATTCTACACTTATAAGCGGGCAATGCACCTAACGGGTGGTCCCACATGGCTAAAATCAGACACTGCCGCTGAACTTAAGTGATATTACACTTTTGTCTAATTTCAGCAATAGGTGCATTAGCTGCTTATAAGTGTGTATTACCATAGCAAGTTGTGCAAACAACGTTTCCGGTTTCTTTAACCTCGTTTGAAGTTTCCTATCCAGTTCCCCTTCCATTATCTATGGTAAAACACTGTATCATATACCAATTTAAAGCCAATTGACCATGGAAAACGATCGATTATAAAATCTAAAATTATGGCAAATATAATTTTATCCGTTATATTTACCGAAAGAAAAAATAAGCTTGTTGGCTTCAAGAGTTCTTTAAAGTTCTTTAGAATTTAATTCAGTATAGTTTTGAAATTTATATTATTGTAATCACTGATAAATTATCTACAAAAACGGGCCGGCGATTTTTGAAATCCTGTTTCTTTTATTAATTAACGATTTACGTTGTAGTCACAATATATTTCACAACTTGTTAATTGAAAACGCGATAAAATCAAAATTATGCAACTAACAAAAAATCGCCGACATACTTTTGTAACGGAGTATGTACTTATAGAGCCTTATTATTCTCTGCTGCTCCAAAAATGTTTGAGCAGTCAACTGATCATTGAAAACGAAAAAGCGGTGGTCAAGGGGCTAATAGTAATATCGCTAGTCATTGACCGGTGTCGGTGATCGGCCGTTCAATATTTGCGGCGCTGCATCAAACGCATTTGAAGCCCACATTGCTCGAATTTACATAGGCGTACGGGCAATTTTTTCCAGGAGGGGGGCGTTGCCAAAAAAGTCACGCAAGTTGCCCAAATTGTTACGAAACAATCGAAAACAAACGATGGTCATATGATACACTATAAACATGCATGCTGAAAAACATGTTGCCTAGCACGTGACTCAAATAATACAAGCAACAAATTGCTGCAACACTGTTGCGTTGCAAGTTAATAGCGTTGTTGCACGTATTACCACCCACCTCAAACATTGTCACGCAACAATGATTTTGTTGCAAGTTGAAACAGCATGTTGCAGCAAGTAGAACTGGAGTCTACTTTTTTCAACAAATTTTTTCAACTTTCAACAAAATCATTGTTGCGTGACAATGTTTAAGGTGGGGGTTAATACGTGCAACAACGCTTTTCAACTTGCAACGCAACAATGTTGCATTGCAAGTTGAAGAAAAATGTTGCTGGTATTACCTCACCTTAAGTGCCGTGCATGTTGCGTTTTAGAAACTTTTAATTTTCAATTCACTAAGCACTCTTTGTAATTCATGACATTTGGTCAACAGCATGAGATGAAGGGAAAACATTGTGTGATTACGTACATGAATGAAGTTTCTACAAGACCACAATGCTTCTCGGCATTGAGAATGAAAAATTTCGAAATTTTGACAAAAATAAAGCTATTGTATTGGTGACTAACCGACAGTAAGGTAATTTATCCCGTTTAGACATAGACAAAGGTCTTTGAGTTTCACCTTCTTGATTATGAAAAATATTTATTTTTTGAAAAAAATGAAAACATTTTAAAGACCATTTGCCAAAATTTCTCTTGCTGCCCAAAAAAATCTGAGATGCCCCACATTGGGGGGGGGGGGGGGGGGCTGGCCCGTACGCCTATGCGAATTAAATTAGTTTGATTCTAGTGCATGACGACACACGGCCAATAATTACACGACGCTGCATTTTTCGATTTGAAATTTTGAGTCAAGTCAGTTCCACTTTCAAGCAGTGGCGTCGGAGCGACACTAAAAGTGAGGGGGGCCCAAAATTTTTAGGGGGTTCCGGGGGCATGCTCCCCCGGGAAATTTTGAAATCTAGAGTCTCTGAAATGCCATTTCCTGCATTTTAGGACAAGGATTTACAGTATTCTAATGGTCCAAAAACGTCATAAAATACTCAAAAGACAACACTTTTCCAGACATTGAATATCTGCATTCAAATTTCTTTATTATATCTTTATTCAAAGTTGTGGGTTAGCTAGGGTTAGTGATTTTGTTCATCATAACTTTATTACTGGTCTTGTTTATTACTGGCCTTGGTAAAAAGTGGGGGGGCCCAAACATATTCTGGCCCCCCCACCAAAAAAAGTGGGGGGGGGCCCAGGCCCCCCGGCCCCCCCGCTTCCGACGCCCCTGCTTTCAAGTCCGCCATGTATTCACTTGTTGGACAGGTATGGAAGAAGATGGCTAATATAACTTCTTACAGTTGATTTCACATTACTTTACCGTTGTGCATGTGTTGCGAAGTTCGTTGGGAAGTTCCGAAGTTCGTTCGGAAGTTCGGAATTACGTTGCCAAGGTTGAAAAATAGGTACGCAATGCGTACATGTGACCACCGCGGCTAAGCACAGAAAGAGATATAGACTTAAGAAGCGATGCATGACAATGCGTGAAAAGCACACACAAAAAAAACTGATAGTTATTTTAATTCATTTTATACATGAACTGCTATTTTGAACATGACACATACTATACATACATCTTTACTGGCTGTTTCCAAAACATAAGATTGCTAGCATATTATATTAGCATTATAAACATGCCCCCAAGTTTTATATGAAGTGAACTTGTAAAATTCAGATTTTTGTACAAAGCCCGGATAGCTTATCTGGTGGATAAATCCTAGCTAGAGAATCACTCTAGTGGTGCTTTGAACAACCCAATTTAACTTTTATCCACTAAACAGCACTATCAAATACTGTACATAACTAAATATTCAGTGGATAAAATTTTATATTAGGTTGTTCAAAGCATGATTAGTGCTGTTCTTCAGCTAGAACTTATCAACTAGATAAGCTATCTTGGCTTTGTACAACTCACCTCCAATCATATACATCATGTAGATTATTTTTGTGGAAACACCATGTAAACTATTTATTTGCTAAGCTTTCAGCCTGTTGACTCAGGCCGAAAGCTTAGCAAATAGATATTACTTTTTCATGGTGTTTCCACAAAAATAATCTATACATGTATTACATTATCATCATGAAAACTTTCATAGAATTAATCACCCCAGATAATCAACATTGTGTTCCAAAACAACAGTTTACCTGCCATCAATATGCTGTCAGTGGCATTCAAGTGTAATGCACATGTATCACTAATATTTTGTGATTCTGCTAGTATTTTAAATAAGACAGTACAACAATACTCAGTATTGTAGTGTCAACAGATATATTTCTTCATTTCAAGGCTTTCAACATCTTCAAGGCTTTAAGTTTCCCAACAGTTCACAATAGCTTTACAACAATTTATCAAAATATACAATTGGCGGCACTTAGACACTAGATTATAGAATGTTTTAGTACTTTCACAAGAGTCAGACTTCTGGTGTATCTACTATTCTATGGTCAGACCATTGTACCAGCTCTGGTGTGCACAAACTTTGGTTTCTTAATTCATTATACAGGATATTGAACAAGACCTAAAACAAGTAAACAAAGCACCAAGTCAAGGTTTTGTAATGTCTATGTAACAGCCAACATATTTTGTTTAAATTAAACTACATTAAACTAACCTTATTTATACTGGATAACTCTATCAGTTATATCTAAACTGTTATCCTCAGAGGTCCAGTAAGGGCCCACCCTCATTGGTCCAGTGTTACTACAGGAGGAAACCAGAGTACGGAGTACCCAGAGGAAACCTGTGGTGTTTGGTAGAGTCAAACTGGAAGCACTCCTCACATGCGGCCGAGGTTAAATATTTTAATCAGATAACTGCACCGTGCAGTATCGAACCCAGCTCGCAGAGGTGAAAGGCACGTGCACTAACCAGTGTGCTACCAACACCCCATAGCATAAAGCATAAATTTCTTATAGACGAAATTGGATTCAACTGTGAATACAAACTGAGTCGGGATGAAATGTAGTTCATTTATAACACGAGGCTGAAGCAGCCGTAGTAAACATAACATTTCTGATTTCAGAAACTTTTTAATGTTTATAGGTATTCTATAAGGATAAACTTTGCTTATCGATTATCCTTGACAATAATCCTAAACGTAGTGTCTAAAAATAATGAACTCAAAACATGAAAAAACAGTCCCAGCCTATGTTATCTTCCCGTTATGCTTTAATAGACATGATGTAATTTGCATAGGGGCCCAAATTGAATAGGAAACTAATTTGCGTGTGGGCCTAAATGAAACTATGATTTGGTGTATACAGGGCACTGCGATATATACTTCTCAAACTCGTTAATAATTGATAAACCAAACACATATAAGCGAGACAAAGGTTCGATATGTGATTTATAAGCCAACTCTTACATCAAACTTATCTTAAAATACTGGTTCATTTGACAAACTCCTGATTCATTTCCTGATTTGTTTGATCATGAAAAACTTGAAAGTTGTGTTGGATCTAATATCAAAACACCTAGCTCGAAGTTGGTTAAAGCACACTTCTCACTCTTAGTGTATGCACTGGTGTATGATATATACATGTACACAACACACAATTCAACCAAAATTAAACTTAAACTCATAAAGCGATTTTATCATTATAAATCATTTATATCAAAGACTTTGGCGTATATTGACAATTTCTTCGATAAAAGAAGGTTGAAGGCCCAACTTTATAAGCGAACTTTATAAACTGAATATTTCTAGTAAGTGCTATAAGTACGAAGTACGAGGTTAAGAGGTTCGGAGGTTAGCCTGCGTGCAGACGCTTGTATTTCCGGGGGGGCCCAAGATTTTTAGGGGGGTCCGGGGGCATGCTCCCCCGGGAAATTTTGAAATCTAGAGTCTCTGAAATGCCATTTCCTGCATTTTAGGACAAGGATTTACAGAATTCTAAAGGTCCAAAAACGTCACAAAATACTCAAAAGACAACACTATTCCAGACATTGAATATCTGCATTCAAATTTCTTTATTATATCTTTATTCAAAGTCGTGGGTTAGCTAGGGTTAGTGATTTTGTTAATCATAACTTTATTACTGGTCTTGTATAACTTTATTACTGGTCTTGTTTATTACTGGCCTTGTTAAAAAGTGGCGGGGGGGGGGGGGGGTGTGGGTGGGGTGGGTGGGTGGGCAAACATATTCTGGCCCCACCACCAAAAAAAGTGCCCCCCCCCCCCGCTTCCGACGCCCCTGCTTTTATTTCACTATTTGTATATATATATATATATTTAACAAATAAAACATAAAGCTCCGTGCATATGTACTCTTATAAAGGCACGTTTGACGTCATTTGAACACGAAAGAAGTTGAGTATCGCCTCGTGCCTTTACACTTCTTTCGTGTTCAATGACGTCAAACGTACCTTCATAAGAGTACATATGCACAGGAGCGGTATGTTTTATTTGTTTTATAAAATAATAATAAGAAAAATCAAACTAAATGTGAGGTAATTTTAGAATTTGGCGGGCTTTTCCGGCCAGGTGACGCCATTCTACGACACTTTATGTCATTCATGATCTATGTTCTCTTATAAATGCACGGAGCCCAGCCAATCAGAGCGTGCGTAGAGGACACCTTATTTATATTTATTATATATATATATATATATATATATATATATATATATATATAACAATCGAAATATAGTAAAGTTACGAAACAGAGAACGTAGGAGTCTAACGTTTCGAGCATCAAGGCCCATCGTCAGAGAGAAACTTAGAGTGTAAACAAACAACGAGCTTATATAAGAAGGATAATCATGTGACCAAAAATAAGCCAATCAGATAAAATAACAATAACAAATTAATAAAGAAATAAATAGCCAATCAAAGTAAAATAATTAACAATAACAAATTATCAATAATGAGATGCAAAAGACATTTACTATTCCTACCGTCGATGAGCAAAAAAGGAGGGGGTGTAAAAAGGATGAGCGACAGTAAAAAATAGATAAATTAATTAAGTGAAAACACCGTCTATGTCCGCCCTTGCTAAACAACAGTATCTTCAGAAGTGTTAAATAAAAGGGGAAAAAATAAAATAAAAAAATAAAGTGAAAACAAAATAAAGTGAAAAAACTGTTGCTAAACAAAAACAGCGTCTTCAGAAGTGTTAAATAAAAGGGGAAAAAATATATAAATTAAGTGAAAACATTGTTTATGTTCTCCCTTGCTAAACAAAAACAGCGTCTTCAGAAGTGTTAAATAAAAGAAAAACGTTCGTTGAGTCCGTGAGGATGAATGGTTCCAGTTTTGAAAATGAGACTCTTTGCTTGTCTTTTGCAGCTATCATTACCACCAGAAATGGGTGAGATGGCACAAACTATCATATCCGAAATAGAATGGTTGACCGGCACTATTATGATGAAATGCTGGGCGCAACAGGCTTGTCAACATTAGTGTTCCTCACGGAATGAAGATGTTCAGCAAACCTGTCAGATAAACGTCTGCCAGTTTCGCCAATGTAAAGCATGCAACATTTATTGCAAGAAATACAGTAAATGATGTTAGAAGAGGTGGAAGTAGAATTATGTTGAATAACAAAATTAGATTTAGGTCCCAAAATACATGTACCCGGAGTTAAGAAAAGAACACGTGTAGCAACAGGTACGGGGAAGACACTGTTTTGTTTAGCAAGGGCGGATATAAGAAGTGTAAGAAGTGGACGAAGCTCTACTCAACTTCTTTCGTGTTCAAATGACGTCAAACGTGCCTTTATATGAGTACATATGGAGCTTTATGTTTTATTTGTTAAGTAATAAGAAACGACGGAATAGCCGCACGGTTTACTCGCTGAAGTTATTGCCCGTAGTTCTTTGTCAGGTAATCAACAAAAAAGCTCGCAGATATTGTATTAAAACTTGGAATATTCTTCAAAGCGGTTTGAGAATAAACGTCTGTAGCGATTCCGGCGTCAACACGAAATAACTGTCAACTTGTGTATGAAGCCAATGAAAATTGCAATGTTGTTCGTGAGTATTGCAATGTTGTGCGCAAGAGAACGGTAGCCGCTGGGAACGAATTTATCCTGCTGCATTTGTTTGTAAGTCTTCGCTGCGGCATTTTCCTCAACCTCACTCAAACCTGCCCCACGCCAGTTGTGGTGTTCATGTGCTGGCGACTCAGCCACGGCAGTCTCATGGTCTACAGCAACTTTGTCGAATTCTTTCTTCAAAGCTTCCTTAGATTATTGCGATGCACATAAACGCTGGTCCATCTAACTTACCCTTTCCGTCTACTCTTCCCTTCCATCTACTTCCCTTCCATCTCTTCTCTCAGACATTTCTGGTTAATCCTTCTGGTTGCGATAAATTTTGTTTGGACAGGGGTGGGGTTGATCCCACCGCTACCACCACTGAAGGTTTTAATAATCTTTATTTGATAATCTTAACGTTAATAACACAACACGCTCCCAGTTTGTGACCCCCAGCAGAGCACTGCCGAGGGTGGGACCGGTTACACTCCAATATGATGAATGGTGTATTTTTATATTTGAATATTTTGTTTGGTATTTTCTATCCTTCTTGTTCAAAACTCTTTTAATCCCCTCTCAAAATGCAGGAAATGCTATTTCAGAATTTCAATATTCAAATTTGATTATTCAAAATCTTACTGGGGAGCATGTCCCTAGACCCCCCTAGAAGTTGGTCATGCCTTCGGTGCTCCCTGCCCCCCCCCCCCCTACACCCCCTACACATAAGTATTGCCTGCTTTGCCTGCCCGAATATTTGTTAAATATTTTGAAAGAAACCATGATGATAAGTTGATAATTGCTGTATATACTAAATTAAAGTAATATTCACTCGCCATTTGTTTGTAAAAAGAGATTGAATAGTTTTTTCTATTCACTCATTTTTTTGGGCTGGTCAAAATCTGGGGCTGGGGGAAAATGCTCCTTTTGCCTTCTAGATAATCCACGACTGATTATAACTAGGGGCTAGCTGCTACTCAGAAAGCACCAGAAATTTACTGCACTTTACTTCTGAAGTCTAATCAGAGTCGGACTGGCTTCGTATTAGAGGCGGTGCCATTAGGGAGAGGGGCACTGTCAGGGTTTCTTTCAGAATGTTTAACAATGGGGGGGGGGGGGCAGGCAATACTTACTACATGTGGGGCAAGGAACGTCGAAGGTGCGACCAACTTCTAGGGGTGTCTGGGGGGATGTTCCCCCCGGAAAATTTTGAATTTTAGAATCTCTGAAATAGCATTTCCTGCATTTTGAGGAGGGTTTGAAAGAGTTTAGAAGGATCTAAAATATCAAACAAAATTCAAATATACTCATTTTCGTATAGGAATACACCATAACATGCAAGGCATACATCATGACATGTCGTCATACATAGACAAATCGACTCACATTGTGTGTACCATTAATTAGGTGACCACTTCTTGTCAGACTGTCAGCTGCGTGAAGCGTATACTAAAATATTATTTAATCATAATATACTATTAGCTGTACCATACTGATTAAAACGTAAAACGACTATAAATCGGGTTTTTTAAATAGGAATTGCACTACTTCTCAAATATAATATTATACAACGGGAAAGGGGCGCAGTAACGGCATCCTAAGGGGGCGCATGTGCCATTGGCACAATGGCACATAGGGCCAGTCCGACTATTAGTCATGTGTTCTATATGTTGTTAGGCGAAGGAGAAAGGTGCAAGTGTAGAGGTGGTTGGATTTATATTTGGTATGTTTGCACTTGTCACATTCTTTGTTTCTCCAGTTGTCGGAGTTCTGGTAAGTAGAAAATTGATGGAATGTTGACAACCATATGATTAATTGTTAATCTCACATAACTCATTTTTAGTAATTTATTATTTATTTATTTATTAACTTTACAACCATACAAGTGTCCGAAAGAATTAATACAAGTTAAAATTACAAATGCAAGACTTGGTCATTGTTGAAGGTATGGTCAACAGGACACAGGGGCGTAGCCAGGATTTTCAGGGCCGCATTAACAGATTATGGGGCCCTGGGCAGAGAGATATGATGGGGCCCCTATATAGGAAAATGTTGGGAAAGGCGGAAATAGGATTTTTGGAAAATAGGTTAAGAATTGTTTAAAACCCAAATATTAGTAACATAGTAACCCTAATAATAGTAACCCTAATATAACGGGTAATATATAGTAACCCTATTATAACGAGTTTTGATATTTAGAAAATGGTTCATGGTTTGGCGTGGTCCATCGAGTTTTAGTATACACCCAACCATCGTCTATTACAAATCCTGCATTCCGATTGGCTACTCAACCGTTGTCTATTCGTGATGGACAACGTTTGAGAAAAATGAAAACAAACCTTAAAAAATATGGCAGTAAACTCTCGTTTTGCAGACGTTTCGGAGGAATTTTTTGAGAGTTTGATAGAAAATTCTATCCCTGAGAAAACTAAAAACGCCACAAAATATGGCATGAAGATTTTAATGGTAAGGAACGAAATACAAATTAAACCGTATTTTATTAATTAAATCTGCTTTTACTTGCCGCTCACGAGTGGTTATTAATAACACAACATTTTCGTCAGTTTGCACTAGAAAAACTGTATTTTTTAGAGTAGGTACAGGGTGTATACTAAAACAATTAGACAACTCGTCCTCGTCTATGCGCGAATAGTCAACTCAGGCTTCGCCTTCGTTGACTATTCGCTCATAGACAACTCGAACTCGTTGTCTAATTGTTAAATGGATGCACGCGGGAAGTTCGGAGAGCACGAAAAAAGCGTTAAGAGTTGGTCGAGGCATAGCCGAGAACAGCGTTGACGTTGTAAGTGAAGTTAATTTTATAGCATGCATATTGAAGTTAATTTTATAGCGTCTGTATGTACAGGGCCAATTAATATGTTTCTTTTCCATAGGTTATAAATAGAATATGGCAGAACAACATGTCAACATCTCTAAATATAAGAGCCGCCATGTTTCCGGTTTACTGCTTCTGGCGGTCTCCAAGTGTAGTTCCCAGACCCTTCTCGTGCGAAATAAAGCAAATTTCATTATCTTGTGTGTCGGGAAGGAAAGTTGTACAGCACATATATCGTTGCAATTTTCACGAACTTTTTTTTTCTCATTGGGCCGGGGGCCCCCGCTCACGCGGGGCCCTGGGCAGCTGCCCCTTTTGTCCATAGGATAAAGCGGCCCTGAGGATTTTGAAAGGGGGGGAGCCGAAATCAAAATAAATTTTTAGGGGGGTCCGGGGTCATGCTCCCCCGGGAAATTTTGAAATCAAGAGTCGCTGAAAGCCATTTCCTGGCTTTTGGAGAAAGATTTTACAGACTCTAAAGGTTAAAAAACGTCATATAAAATACTCAAAACACGCAAACGTCACATAGATACTCAAAATGCATACACCCAGTAGATTGAATACACTGTTAATGATCTTTATCTATTGCTGACCAAGATTGGCGGAATAAAATCGGAAAAGAAAAGAAAAAGATTTTGTGGCAACAATTGGGGCAGGGAAGCATTTTAAATCCTAGACTCTAGGGACTAGATCCCTGCCTAGGTCCCAGATAGCGAGAACTCTCTGGGCAGGTCAGTCAGGAAAAGTACTAGCCGGCCAGGCGACCCGCTATTAGTAAGGTGCTAGTCCTGAATGACCCAATCGGAGGCTTCACGTGGTGAAGGGTTGTCCGACAAACAGCACTTCTCTGCCCAGTTTTATTCATTTATTATATTCATTAATACAATTATAATTACAATTACATATCGTTCTATGACATTTTCGTGATGTACATGGGAGGTGGGTGGGGTTTTTTTCGTTTCAGTATACCAAGTCAACTGACTTGCTTGAACTCGCTTACAGTTTTAGTTTGTCGTCGATCTTTACAGATTGACGGCACAAGAGAGAATGAGAGATCTATGCTCCGGTACTGGTTATTTTGGTACAGAAAATGTAGGTCATGCATCGTACTCATGCACGTGAAAGATATCTAGATTTGTTAGTTTTCATTGGGTTAGAGCCTTTAGCACGAGTTTTTCACATGCTTAACTGTTGGTCAATTTCGACCTTTGGTTGCTTATCTTTTTTGATAAAGGTTATGTTGTTCATTGTTCGACCTGCACCTTGAGCTCTTGTGTAATAGAACGGTTCATGGTAGTGTCAGTCACCTCGCAAGCAAAGCAAACGCAACGAACATAAATTTGTTTACCTGATATGCGACTTTCCCCCAGAGTATTACTCATATATATATATATATATATATATATATATATATATATATATATATATATATATAATTATTTATCATTGATTCCAAATGGATTTTTGGTTTGCTTGTTTGTTTGTTTGTTTGTTTGTTTGTTTGTTTGTTTGTTTGTTTGTTTGTTTGTTTGTTTGTTTGTTTGTTTGTTTGTTTGTTTGTTTGTTTGTTTGTTTGTTTGTTTGTTTGTTTGTTTGTTTGTTTGTTTGTTTGTTTGTTTGTTTGTTTGTTTGTTTGTTTGTTTGTTTGTTTGTTTGTTTGTTTGTTTGTTTGTTTGTTTGTTTGTTTGTTTGTTTGTTTGTTTGTTTGTTTGTTTGTTTGTTTTTTGTGCGCGTTTGCTTAGCCTGCGTCGCATCCGGTCTTCGGAAACTCGAAGACCGGATGCGACGCAGGCTACGGACACAGAATAGAAAGACAACTATAACTACGCATCATTTTGATGCGTACTCGAAATTTCGAACTGACTTATTGAGTATAGTGACTCAGTTGATACATGCAATTACCCGCAATTGCCGCGGAGAAGCAGACTGCGCATTTGTTGGCATAGGCGTAGAGTATGGGGGGGGGGGGTTGAGGGGCTTTAGCCCCCCGAGAAATTTTAATGGGAGGGCTCGGGCCCCCCCCCCCCACACACACACACATTTTGCAGTAACTGACTCATCAATCACCATTCACCAATTATAGGTTACTGGTTAGGGTAGAGTAACTGTATTACAGCCCCATTCTTGTCAACCAAAAGCACCCATGTACACATAAGACAGTAAACACAACATCGAAACATTGTTGAAATGTGTTGTATTTTAACGAGTTTTTATGACATTTCATGACCTTCAGTGTTCTTAAAAATCACTGCTCAGAATGCAGGAAATTGCATTTCCGAGACTCTAAATTTAAAAAATTTTCAGGGGGGCATGCCCTTGGACTCCCCTAGAAGAGTCCCTTTTTGTGAACACCCCCCACGGAAAAATTCTTACTGTCGTGGCAATAGAAGCGTTCCTAAAATAATTGTGCAGTTGTATTCCTCACGTTGAACAATTCATTTGATGAAAATATTGCTAAACTTCCTGTTTTTAATTCTGTTTTGAATTTGATTGGTGTTTGGCAAATAATCCTTTTTCTTATTGGTTATTCAAAAACCAGGAACCAATCAAATTCAAAACAGGAAGTTTAGCAATAATAAATAGGAAGTTCATCAAATGAATTGATCAATTTGAACAAACGAATTGCACAATTATTTTAGGAACGCTTCTATTGCCACGACAGTAAAGGCCCTGTTCAGCCCCCCCCCCCCCCCCCCCGACAAAAACAAAACTCTACGCCTATGTTTGTTGGTCAGCCAATGTCTTTCGTAAATCAATACTTTCTTTTTAATAATTCAGCCTGACTACTTATAAACAAGATGCCCGCTCAGACGTCAATTACACTCAAAATTGTTTTATGTAATGTTTACACCCGTTTTAGGCCGGAAATATTGCAGTCGACATGTGACTTTTATGGCAATCCTAAATACTTTAATATAACTATTCACCATCCCCATGGATAACATTGTCATTTTGGTTAAATAATTTGCCATTTGGTCATTATTAACGTCTTCATTTCATTGTATTTTGATTCGGTTCATACCGATGTCCGCCATTTTGTGAGCCAACTTCCAGGGTCGCGTAATTTTGAAAACGGGTGTAACGTGTTTTGAACCTTCCTTAGCTAGCGAGCCGATTCATCGGCGATTGTTTTCAGTACTATAATATTCAAATGGTCTAAACATGGTATTTACAAACAAACCGGATAGCTAAAAACTTCATTTGTGATCTCTCCCACTACGTTCGAATCTTCGCCGTTCGAGACTCGTGAGATGTGCGAACGATGGAATTGTTGGCCGAAGCCATTACGTAACTCCTTCAACAAATTTGGGGATTGGAGGGGGGGGGGAGATTTCGCTAGTTTTTGTGATCAATTTGGCTTTTACATCCCGAAGAATCTGGCAAAAAAAATCCCCGATTGTCGGCGATCGGTTTCCATTAACTGTTGTCATATCAGCGACTGTTGTAATTGTTGTAAAAGTTAACCTGGTTCAACTTCTACAAGTCGTACAACAGTCGCCGATCGATGGCCGATTGAATTACAATTCGCTTCCATTAAGTTGAAAGACTTGACCAGCGATAATCACTGACTGAATTACAACAATTACAACTTGCGTTTCCATCCATTAAGTTGTAATTGTTCAGACTTGTAATTGTAAGACTTGATCAACGATGATCGCTGACTGAATTACAACTATATGGAAGCCAGGCTTTACGCATACCCGCAGCTTTTCTTCAACTTTGCATGGTCTTGCGAAAAGCTTTTGCGTCATTGCTTTCTATAAATTACTTATAACAATTTCCATGTGAATCTGTACAAAGAACGGAACAGTACAGGATACTGAGAAATTGCGTGTGAGATATCACAGGTGAGAAGACGCAGCAGCTTGCCACGCGCGTCTACTCTTCGTGGGGTCCGTTTCGCTTTGTGCAATCTCGCTAAGTTTGTTAGGACCTAATATGCACGAAATTGCTAAGCGGACGTTTTCAACGCACCGGACGTCTTTGTCAGTTTTCCATTTAAAATAAACAGCCGTCGTATACCCCGAGAGTGAGTTATTGAGTAGCGTTTTGAACCCAGGAGAAAAACAAACTAGGCGTTTAATTGGCAGAACTTCACACGTCTTCTAATTGGCTGTGACAATGTTAACGAGCCGTGATTCGGTGGGAGGAGCCAAAGAGGTAGGTAATCTTCGAGCTAAGCCCTTCGAGTTAAGCCCTTCGAGTTAAGTGGGGTTATGCAATAACCAAGGTTAACAACTAGGTAACCGCGCATCACACAGGATGGACGCAATTAGCAAACAGCATGAGGGGCGTGCTTGGAGACTGGGCCGAGCTACGGCGCATCGCTCACTACGCTATTGCTCGACTTGCTGTCACACGTGCACACAAGTTCGAGAGCTCCGCAAATTTCAACTGTAAAGTCAGTTATCAATTGTCTTGCTGGATATCATGGCTACCGAATCGCCACCTCCCGTGATTTACAACGACGATGGCACTAGTACATCTACGGTGAACTGGGGGACCGCGTTCCAGTCGCCCGAATTCGTTTCGGGACTTCAAAACGCCATAGCGCAAAGCCTTCGCGCCATAAATGTTCCAATCCACCCTACACCACCGGACCCACAAGAGAACAACCCAAATCAACCGGGCACGTCAGGAGCAACAGAAGAGCCAGCTTCTCAACGCCAAGCGCAAGGTATGTTCTCTGCTCCTTCGTTTGTTCAAACCATTGGCGGGGCCGTTACTCCTCGTAACCCTTATAGCGCTGCTATTGCCCAAACTGAACCACATCGGGACGGTCACCAAGCGATCCCCAGTGATACGATCGGGGGTTTTAATAACGACGTTTCACGTGGCCAAAATATGCCTAGTGGCTTCGAGAAAGCCTTTATCTTGGGTCCTGGCCGCGCTCCAATTCCCGCAAAACTGGTAACGCAAATCGTGTCACATAAGTTTATCGAGTTATCAGAACTGATCCCTGAAAACTTAGAAGACCCTCAAGCCGAAACGACGACTTTCTCGATAGAGGGCTCTACAATCGTGCCAAAAGTTATCACCCGAAAGAAACAAGAGGTGTCTGACATTCTGACATGGGTAGAATGCTTTAACAGCTACACAGCTGTTATATCCACCTTCTTTCCGAGCCGCGCACGTGATCTTCTTGCCTACATGGCTCTGATTATTCGCACCGCTAAACGTTTCGGAGGGAGGTCGTGGTTGAACTACGACCGCGCTTTTCGTCGCGAAGCAGCCGCGAGTAATGTGCAAGATTGGAGCAGTATGAAGCCCGACTTGTACAACTACCACACTGCGACGGTAAATCCACAGTCATCGGTTGTCCCTTCGCCCCCTCAAGGCAAGCAACGTGGCTTTCGTCCAGAAGCCAGGGGGATCCATCCTCGCACGAGCTCTGTATCTCCTGGAACCAAGGTTCGTGCGTCAGCCAAAGAGCGTGGTGTCGTTACCGTCACGCCTGCACAGTGCCCGGGTGCCAAGCTCCCCACCGACGAATCAACCACCAGTTCGGCTCAAACGACAAGCGAAAACGCTCACCGGATCGCCAACTTCGTTCACGCCGAGTTTTCTCACAATAAATACTCCAACGACCGCGCCCCCTAGAATAATTTTCTACAGTCTTTGACATGTCAACGTGTCCTTCCGTTATTCCCGCGAATATTTTATCCAATTTCCCGATCAACGTCGCGTGCTTGGCAACACAATTAATTTCTTATCCGGATCGCTCAAAAGTCGATTATCTAATAACCGGCCTTCGTGAAGGTTTCCATATTGGTTTTCACGCAGACAACGTTAAATTGAGATCAGCGACGGTCAATTGTCCTTCGGCCAATGAACACCCTGAAGTCATTGACAAATATCTTTCTGACGAAATTAACGCCGGACGTATTTTTGGCCCGACTTTAACACCGCCATTTCCCAATCTTCAACTTAGCCGCTTTGGGGTCATTCCCAAGAAAAATAAGCCAAACTCGTGGCGATTGATTTTAGACTTATCGTTTCCTTTTGATCACAGTGTTAATGATGGTATTTTTAAAGAGGAATTCCCGGTGTCGTACAGCAAAGTTAACGACGCCATTCGCTTAATTGTCAAAATGGGGAAAGGAGCACTTATGGCAAAAACCGACATCAAAAGCGCTTATCGGATCATTCCAATACACCCAGCAGACCGCTACCTGCTGGGCATGAAATGGCGCGACCAATATTACATCGATCTCGCTCTTCCTTTCGGGCTACGCTCGGCGCCCTGTATTTTCAACACTCTCGCAGACCTCTTTGTATGGGCGCTCCAGAACAACTACCACGTTGAAGATTTACTTCACTATTTAGACGATTTCTTTACTCTCGGGCCTGCGGGTTCGGACGTGTGCGCCGAATCTCTGAAATCTATACAAAGGGCTTCGACCGATTTGGGCATCCCGTTGGCTCCCGAAAAGTGCGAAGGGCCCTCGACCTGCATAGTGTTCTTAGGTATAGAGCTCGACTCAATACAAATGACTGCTCGCTTACCTCAAGACAAGCTCGACAACCTAACGCTCATTATTCGCGAGTGGGCGACGAAAAAATGGTGTACACGCAAAACACTGGAATCTTTCGTGGGTAGCCTCAATCACGCATGCTCAGTCGTCGCCCATGGCCGCACTTTCCTGCGCCGCTTGCTCAATCTGCTCCGAGATTCGAAACGCCACCAGAAATTTCTTCGCCTCAATAAGGAGTGCCGTCTCGATCTACAATGGTGGAACGAGTTTCTTCCATCGTGGAACGGCATATCCTTTTTCGATCTCCCCGACTGGGCACCAGTCCCCGACTTCGAACTCTCAACCGACGCCTCGGGCAGTATGGGTTTTGGTGCTTATCACCAGGGCGAATGGTTCAGCGCCGCGTGGTTGTCATCTCAACAACCTCTGGGAATGGCCTATAAAGAACTGTACCCCATTCTTATCGCTTGCCATATCTGGGGGCCTAAGTGGTCGCGCAAGCGCGTTCTCTTTCACTGCGATAATGAAAGCGTCGTGCACATCATCAAATCCGGCACTTCCAAAGACGACAATATAATGTACCTGGTTCGCGCGCTTTTTCTCATTACTGCTAAACTTAACTTTCACGTAACCGCTGCTCATCTTCCCGGCAAAACCAACTCAATCGCTGATGCTCTCTCTCGCTTCAAATTCCAGGAATTCTTTCGTCTAGTACCTCACGCTCAGCCGACACCAGTCGAAATCTCCAAGGAACTGCAAGCCCATCTGACTTGCAATCTCTAGACGAGCAAACAGCCGCCCTACTTTTTCAAGGCCTAGCTAAGTCGACGCGCCGAACATACAGCGCATCTCAACGACGCTTCCTGGAGTTTTGCTACTGGGGTCAGCGAATCAACTCTAACGGCTCACCACTTCCTGCCAATGAGCGGACACTGATGATGTTCGTTGCCCATTTAGCTCGAACCCTTAAAGCCAGCACAATTAAGGTTTACTTAGCAGGTGTACGCTCACTCCATATAGAACACGGCTTTGACAATCCCCTCAAAAACTGTCTCAGGTTGGAAAGAGTTATTCGCGGCGTAAAACGGAAACAAGGTACTGGCACTCGTCCGCGCCTTCCTATCACCGCAGCTATACTTCGCCGCCTCCAACCGCTGCTTAACCCTCTCAATTATAGCGATTCGCTGTTCTGGGCAGCGTGCTGCACCGGCTTCTTTGGTTTTTTGCGCTGCGGAGAATTTACAACAACGTCGTCCTCATACGACCCCAACACACATTTATCCTTGGCAGACGTCACAGTCGACAGCACGCTCAACCCCACAGTGGTGCTGTTAAGTATAAAGTCCTCAAAAACAGATCAATTTCGTAAAGGACATACCATACGAATTGGTGCTACGCATTCCAGCATATGTGCGGTACGGGCATTGATGACTTATCTTCACCAGCGTGGTAGCAAACCCGGTCCATTATTTATGCACAAAACCGGCCTTCCTTTAACACGAGACATCCTGGTGGCGTGGCTAAAGTCTGCTCTGGCTCGTCTTGGGATCGAAGGTAATTACTCTGGGCACAGCTTTCGTATCGGAGCTGCCACCACGGCGGCAACAGTGGGAATCCCTGATCACTTAATCAAAACAATGGGACGATGGCTCAGCGACGCTTATCAACTGTACATTCGTACGCCACCAATTATTCTTGAGGGCGTAGCGGCTCGCCTGCTCAGCTAAATCTTTATTTCAGTTCGTGTTTATAACATAACATTACTTGGGTTGCGGTCAATTTAGACTTAACTAATCCACACAAAAAAAAAGAACAACAAAAAAAACAAAAACAAAACACAAAACCGTCTGATCTTCGTTTTTATTGTCTCATCATTCCAATACTACATACGATGTGCTATGCAATACCGCTGTTAGTTCGTTGGATGTGCTATATCTAACATTGCTGCTATCTAATTGCATGTGCTATCCAATACCACTGCTAGTTTGTTGGATGTGCTATCTAGCATTGCTGCTATTTGCATGTGCTATCCAATACCACTGCTAGTTTGTTGGATGTGCTATCTAACATTGCTGCTATCTATTTGCATGTGCTATCCAATACATTGCTGCTATCTATTTGCATGTGCTATCCAATACCACTGCTAGTTTGTTGGATGTGCTATCTAGCATTGCTGCTATCTATTTGGATGTGCTATCCAATACCGCTGTTAGTTCGTTGGATGTGCTATATCTAACATTGCTGCTATCTAATTGCATGTGCTATCCAATACCACTGCTAGTTTGTTGGATGTGCTATCTAGCATTGCTGCTATTTGCATGTGCTATCCAATACCACTGCTAGTTTGTTGGATGTGCTATCTAACATTGCTGCTATCTATTTGCATGTGCTATCCAATACATTGCTGCTATCTATTTGCATGTGCTATCCAATACCACTGCTAGTTTGTTGGATGTGCTATCTAGCATTGCTGCTATCTATTTGGATGTGCTATGCAATACCACTGCTAGTTTGTTGGATGTGCTATCTAACATTGCTGCTATCTATTTGGATGTGCTATCCAATACCACTGCTAGTTTGTTGGATGTGCTATCTAACATTGCTGCTGTCTATTTGGATGTGCTATCCAATACCACTGCTAGTTTGTTGGATGTGCTATCTAACATTGCTGCTATCTATTTGGATGTGCTATCCAATACCACTGCTAGTTTGTTGGATGTGCTATCTAACATTGCTGCTATCTATTTGGATGTGCTATCCAATACCACTGCTAGTTTGTTGGATGTGCTATCTAACATTGCTGCTATCTATTTAGATGTGCTATCCAATACCACTGCTAGTTTGTTGGATGTGCTATCTAACATTGCTGCTATCTATTTGGATGTGCTATCCAATACCACTGTTAGTTTGTTGGATGTGCTATCTAACATTGCTGCTATCTATTTGGATGTGCTATCCAATACCACTGCTATTTCGTTGGATGTGCTATCTAACATTGCTATACTATCTATTTGGATGTGCTATCCAATACCACTGCTAGTTTGTTGGATGTGCTATCTAACATTGCTGCTATCTATTTGGATGTGCTATCCAATACCATTGCTATTTCGTTGGATGTGCTATCTAACATTGCTATACTATCTATTTGGATGTGCTATCCAATACCACTGCTAGTTTGTTGGATGTGCTATCTAACATTGCTGCTATCTATTTGGATGTGCTATCCAATACCACTGCTAGTTTGTTGGATGTGCTATCTAACATGGCTGCTATCTATTTGGATGTGCTATCCAATACCATTGCTATTTCGTTGGATGTGCTATCTAACATTGCTATACCATCTATTTGGATGTGCTATCCAATACCACTGCTAGTTTGTTGGATGTGCTATCTAACATTGCTGCTATTTATTTGGATGTGCTATCCAATACCACTGCTAGTTTGTTGGATGTGCTATCTAACATGGCTGCTATCTATTTGGATGTGCTATCCAATACCATTGCTATTTCGTTGGATGTGCTATCTAACATTGCTATACTATCTATTTGGATGTGCTATCCAATACCACTGCTAGTTTGTTGGATGTGCTATCTAACATTGCTGCTATCTATTTGGATGTGCTATCCAATACCATTGCTATTTCGTTGGATGTGCTATCTAACATTGCTATACTATCTATTTGGATGTGCTATCCAATACCACTGCTAGTTTGTTGGATGTGCTATCTAACATTGCTATACTATCTATTTGGATGTACTATCCAATACCATTGCTATTTCGTTGGATGTGCTATCTAACATTGCTATACTATCTATTTGGATGTGCTATCCAATACCACTGCTAGTTTGTTGGATGTGCTATCTAACATTGCCGCGCTCGATTTGGATAGGCTATCCAATGCTGCTGCTAGTTTGGATGCGCTATCTAACCCTACCAATGCTCTCCGAGCTCGCAGTTAACCAAGATATCTCCATTGTTCATCCATCGAGATAGGAATTTCGGCGGTACTTGGAAGGGTGATACTTCGCATCACTTTGGGTGGTCAGCTCAAGATACCACCTGGTTGGATCTTAACCTGATTCCAAGTACCACTTCTCGCTCCAGTCCAAGGCCCCCTCGGCCAACAGCTTGCACCTAACCAACCAAGCGGGTAAGTAAGGTGAACGAAGATGTTAAGTGGGGTTATGCAATAACCAAGGTTAACAACTAGGTAACCGCGCATCACACAGGATGGACGCAATTAGCAAACAGCATGAGGGGCGTGCTTGGAGACTGGGCCGAGCTACGGCGCATCGCTCACTACGCTATTGCTCGACTTGCTGTCACACGTGCACACAAGTTCGAGAGCTCCGCAAATTTCAACTCCCACCATCCCTCCCTTCAATTCAAAAAGAATGGTAAGTTTTTTCTCCACCAATTTATTGGTGTGAAGGTGTTAGCTGTCCCGAGGGGGTGGTCAGCTCAAGATACCACCTGGTTGGATCTTAACCTGATTCCAAGTACCACTTCTCGCTCCAGTCCAAGGCCCCCTCGGCCAACAGCTTGCACCTAACCAACCAAGCGGGTAAGTAAGGTGAACGAAGATGTTAAGCCCTTTTTTAAGTTTTCCGGAGAAAAAATGGGCGTGTCCGGGGCATAACTCGAAAAGGGCTTAACTCGAAGGGCTTAACTCGAAGGGCTTTACTCGAAGGGCTTAACTCGAAGATTACCTACCTCGAGCCAAAAGCCTCGAGGTGCAGGGGTTTGTTCTCTGCTATATGAAGATGGGATTCGACTGTTTTTTCCTTGGAAGGAGTGACCCCACCGAGTGAAAAACAATGTCTTCAGGTTCCAGTGGCTGTTCGTCGGACGACGTGGAACAAGATATGCACGGGAGTGCTGTGCGCTACAGACTGCGCAAGAGATCGCACGAAACGCGCAACAAAATGGCACGAATGGCGGGGTATATCGAAGAAGAAGATGAGGACTACTGGAGCGATTTCGACCACAAAGAACGAAAGCGCAAATCGCCGGTTCGAGCCAAAGCTGCAACACGGGAGCGAAAACGGATGCACAAACTCAACAGCGCTTACGATAAACTCAGAAAAGTCGTACCAAAACTCAACTGCGATGGATCAAATCAAAGACTAACAAAGATCGCTACGTTGCGTTTGGCTATCGAATACATCGGCGCTTTGACCACGTTTTTGGGGAATTTAAACAACGAAGAGAAGGAAGAAAATCGAGATACGGACGAAGGAACAAGAAGTTCAGCAGAAGAGGACGGAACTGAAATTTTGGCCAAACTTATTGATAGAATGATAGTGTAATAGAGGAATGTGGCTGGTTTTTGGGTAAGTAGTTTCGCTGATTTCTTTCGATATATTTCTTAAATACTCAAATGAACACAATGCAAATCTTTTGTATCACACTGGTAAAATTTCTCGCTGAAGTGCGAATCGAGTTGTCGTATAAAACAACATTGGGAAGTCACACTGTAGGGATCGGATGACACAGCATTCGTTAGACTTTGAATTTTGAAAACACCAGCAAGGTTTTTTGAAATTCGTTAAGGTTAATCAATAGTTTTAAATGTCGGTAAAGCTGATATCTTCTTACAATGAAAAGATGTATAGGTTTGAGTATAGAGATAAACCGAGTTTTCTGTTAAATCGAACCAAAATGTTTTGACAACAGTGAGCCGTAAGTCTTCAATAACTTTGGCATATGATTTTGGGCACTGCATACTTGTGAACGAGTACGGCAATTGCTGTCGGCTGTATCTGTTGAATTCAGTTTAATGTACTGTACAATTTAATTCTCAACATAAGAAAAGAAGGGATGAAGAAATCAGATGCCATGAACAGTCACGTACCATCAGTTCAAAAATGGCTCCTTATACAGAATCCTTTGTCTTTTGTTTGTTTCTAGTATCATACCGTGTATACTAAGCACTTTCTTTTTATTTGTAGATGAGAGTTAGTGAATAGATCTGAGCGTTAAGCCGGGTTAATGAGCTTCTCTGTAAATGAACATTATATTATGGAATCTGATGAATGAATTTCAAGAACGCAAGTCATCTACTCTCAAGTCCAACGAAGCAAAGTCTCAAGGCTCAGTTGTCAAACGAGGGATTTGCAAACAGAACTGTAAGTTTACTCAAAGAAGCAACTCAGAAAGGCCATAAACTAACAAAACTACAAAGTAAGCTTTGTTGTCGAGCGGAAATAAAAAGGACAAACTTGCTGTTAAGAAGGATTTTGACAATCCACGAATTATGTCTTAATCTTGTTCACCTATATAAGTATTGAGTATTAAGTATTAAGTATTAAGTATTAAGTATTAAGTATTGAGTATTGAGTATTGAGTATTGAGTATTGAGTATTGAGTATTGAGTATTGAGTATTGAGTATTGAGTATTGAGTATTGAGTATTGAGTATTGAGTATTGAGTATTGAGTATTGAGTATTGAGTATTGAGTATTAAGTATTGAGTATTGAGACAAGCTGCAATATGTCTAGTGCATGGTATTTAACGAGTTATATACAGTGTTTAAACCTTTAAAAGAGTAAACCGAAGACAGGTTTTCGAAAGAAACATTATTTATATTGAACTATTGATTGTTGTGTATAAAAGGTTTTACAGTTGTAAAATATAATAAAACTTAAAACATTGCTATGATATTGTGTAGAATAATTCAAGAAATGTTGCGTAGCTCTTGAATATTATATCTATACCCTTTCTCGGGTTTCCGAAGACCGGATGTGACGCAGGCTAGCGTTTGCTCGACCCGCAACATTTGTATAGCGACCACTGTGACAACCCCCATGAGTCGTTCGATTATAAGTGGATTAGTTTTCTTAATATATCTCATTAACAACAATTTATTGACATAGTATAAATTGAAACTTTACAGTTTATTTCCTGACACAATGGCATATTGCATCAGTTTTGTAGTTACATGTCTGTTGTCTTATATCAAAAGGGGGGAGCCGCAGCTCCCCCCCCCCATGGCTACGTCCCATGCCCCCCCCCCCCCCATGGCTACGTCCCTGACAGGACATGAGTCCCATGTGAAGACCAACCTGACAAAAAAAATACAGAGTAGACATATATTAAAGACAAGGACTAATACACTATTCACATACAACAGGACAGATTAAGAACAACAGCTTAAGTTGTAAGAACGACACTTAGAGCAGTAGGTTTTCCAAGTGCGCATTCTATTTACTTCAAAAGTAGAGTCTAATTGAGAAGAGTAGTACATATAAAGTTGGTGCTTAAAAGAGGAAACAGACGTACTATTACGGTTGATCGGAGAGAAATTGTTCCAGAGAAAGACAATTCAGTTAAAAAACAAAACATTCAATTCTAGTTACTAACTTGAAATGAATACCATACGTGAGCACAGGAGCCTACCCCACAATTTTAGTTTATAGTTTTAGCTCAGGCAGGAAAAGATTAATGGCTTGTTAACCCATTGCTGCTTAGGAAAGCTGAGGGTTCTCACTTTGATGGGTAGGGTAAGATCTGTCTGTTGTTTAGGCAGATATGGAGTAAAACAATCAAGGGGTTAATAATATAATAATACAGTGCCATTCTGTAGTTATTACATGAAATATATGTATTAATGGTTTAGGCCTTATTATTTGCAGTAAGGTGATTTATTAACCTTTATCGCCCAACGATGTCTTTAGTATTTTACTCTGGCTAACGCCAGACGATTTTACTCGTCAATGGAGTGGCTACTGGGTGATAAAGGGTAAGAGTAACATGAGTGAATTAAATAGTTTTTGTTTGATTGTGTTGCTCAGATCCCAATTATTGGACTTCGATTTTTGTTATTTTCTGGAATGTTTGTACTTGGTGTAGCTGAGGTTTTGTTTGGGTAAGTTTCTATTGCGCTTCTATTTTTTATATACAGTACAGTCTAATGCAAGTACTAAGGATTTTGGGTGAAGGAAAATTCGAGTGTAGAATATATACATTTTAAGACCAAACCGGGACCAGTTGCGAAAAATGCAACTACACAGGCCTTCCAGCAGGAATTGAACCCACGACCTTGCGATTCTAGTGCAATGCTCTGACCACTGAGCCACGGAGGGTGTTGCCGAGAGCTTGATCGCGAGTTCTCTATATATAATAAGGTGGTAATGCCAGGCGAGAATTGGGTATATTTATAAGTAATATTGGGCATTTCACTCGATTACATAGCGTGTACTAAGGATTTTGGGTGAAGGAAAATTCGAGTGTAGAATATATACATTTTAAGACCAAACCGGGACCAGTTGCGAAAAATGCAACTACACAGGCCTTCCGGCAGGAATTGAATGTAATCGAGTGAAATGCCCAATATTACTTATAAATATACCCAATTCTCGCCTGGCATTACCACCTTATTATATATAAAGAACTCGCGATCAAGCTCTCGGCAACGCCCTCAGTGGTCAGAGCATTGCACTATAGAATCGCAAGGTCGTGGGTTCAATTCCTGCCGGAAGGCCTGTGTAGCTGCATTTTTCGCAACTGGTCCCGGTTTGGTCTTAAAATGTATATATTCTACACTCGAATTTTCCTTCACCCAAAATCCTTAGTACACGCCATGTAATCGAGTGAAATGCCCAATATTACTTATAAATAAGTCTAATGCAAGGCAATTTTACTTAAGGTCTTCGTATAGGTTTTCAGGGTCCTTTCTGTAAAGCGCTCTCAATTCGTCAGAATTTATGCCACAAAAATAAAATAGATATCGTTAGAAAGCTATTAATTTGTAGAATACAATGGTGTCTTTGGTTTCGCGATAAACACAAACCGTTAATAGTTGTGAATTTTTTAATTAAAACCAGAGGGCTTCACTCTGGGCGACTCGAGTAAAAAGCGTTTTGTTTTGTTCAAAATCTTTTTTTGTAGTTTGATTCCGAGATAAATTTCCAGCAAAACGGTGTCAGCGTTTTTTGATATGTCGAGTTTTACCGATTTTATTCACGATCAAAGTTTAAAATGCTGTTTTTCGACCAACATTCGGACAAAATATGTCATAAATTCGAGACCAGGCAATAAATATAAAAACGCTGACACCTTTTTGTTGAACATTTATCACGGAATCGAACTGTGAAAACATTTTTTGAACCTCTGGTTTTAATTAAAAATTCACAACTATTAACGGTTTGTGTTTATCGCGAAACCAAAGACACCATTGTATTCTACAAATTCATAGCTTTCTAACGATATCTATTTTAATTTTGTGGCATAAATTCTGACGAATTGAGAGCGCTTTACAGAAATGATCCTGAAAACCTTAACGAAGACCTTAAAAGGATTATCTTTCGATGTCAATGGGTTGAACTGAGTGTAATCGTGTTTGTTTTTCAAGGTTTTTGAACAGAATGCCTAAAGGAACAACGTTTATTACATATTCATTTATTCTTCGAGCTGTTGATGGTTTGGGTGCGGCGGCAGCCTACACAGCTGGAACTGCTTATTTAACACAATCTTTTCCAGACAGTGTTGGAGCTGTAATGGTAAGACTGTAATAATTAATATGTAATATGTAAAGGCCGACAGTGAGGACTAGACCGGGTTTTCAAGTACGAGGAATTCGTTCCAGTCTGAGGCGAAGCCGAGGACTGCAACGAATTCCGAGTACTTGAAAACCTGGTCTAGTCCGAATTGGAGGCCTTTACATGACTTCTCAAAATCACTTAGTGTATTCCCAAAATGAATTAGTGCATTAGTAATTAGTGTATGGATAAATAACCGATTGTGTGAAGTAATATTTCAAGTCCAAGGACTTGAAATATTATTTCCAGTCCTTGGACTGGAAATAATATTTCAAGTCCTCTGCCCAGTACTTCCCTGGTATTTCAAGTCCCTTCACGTGGTGCAATTCAGCGCTTCTGATTGATTGATTATCTCATGAATTATTAATGAGTTTGAGAAGATATTGTAGAGATGTTTTCCAGGCTGAGTATTATTTATGCCTTTCCATCGTGGTCTTTGACTATTAATATGTGCACTGCATTACCTGAGCTCTGTTTACTGGGAATAGTAAAAGACGTTTACACACAATATGGAATGAATATGGCTATGGTCCCCCTTGACCAAAGCCGCGTTTACTACAAATTCGTAATTAAATTATCTAATTAATTTCCATAGTGCAAACTGATGATTGAGCCCAGTAAAGCTGAGGGCAATAAAACGCCAAATATATAATAAAGAATATACTCTAATACACATCATAACATAATGGTGGTCAGCCAACGGGGAGGAGGTGGGCAAATGAAATGGGTTCTACCTCACCTCTTGAAGGTCAGTACTGAATGAGACAGCACGCGTGGAGGAGATATCCTGTAACAGCTAGATCGCACTATGCCCAATAGGGGATGGCTGTAATTCTAACCCTATCCTATGCAAGACAGACCACCTGTTACGTTATGTTAGTCTGATAACAAGTTATAGAATCCTTACACAAGTTATTACATTATTTATATTACTCTTTACAATACAGGCCAACAGATGGAAAACATAAAAATTCTATTGGTGCCCAAATATTCCCTATAAGACACAATGTAGAATTTGTATGTAATCTTCTAAAATTCTGGCACTTGCCTTTATACACCCATTTCAAAAACCCTGGATTCACCTCTAATACCGTACACCAATAATATGACACTACTGGTATATCATACATTTTTCTATCCTACAATCTACAGTAGACTTGCAATGCTTTAGGGATATTATGCACTAGTTAAGGACACACATTAATTATTTTAGGGTGGCCTGGAGTTGTTCACTGGGATTGGTCTTACATTAGGACCTCTCATAGGGGGAGTTCTTTATGAAGTAAATATGATTTCTCAACTATCAACATCAGTAATCTTCAGCTGCAGGTGTAGTGCAGTGCACTCTATCTGCACTGCACCTGCACTGCACTGCACCTGCACTGCACTGCACCTGCACTGCACTGCACTGCACTGCACTGCACTGCACTGCACTGCACTGCACTGCACTGCACTGCACTGCACTGCACTGCACTGCACTGCACTGCACTGCACTGCACGTACAAGTGCAAGTGCAGGTAGAGGTGAATATTGCAGTGCAGCTGCGTGTTGCAGTGCAGGTACAGATTGCACTGCAGCTGCAGTACAGGTGCAGTGCAGGTGCGGTTCAGCTGCAACACAGGTGCAGTGCAGGTAGAGTGCAAGTACAGGTGTAGGTTGCAGGTACAAGGTGTAGTGCATGTGCAGGTCAAGGGTGCAGTGCAGTACAGTAAATGTGCAGGTTGCAGATGCAGGTGCAGTGCAGGTACAGGTGCATGTTGCAGTGCAGGTTGCAGGTGATCAGTGAAGACGCAGTACAGGTGCAGGCTGCAGGTGCAGTTACAGCTGCAGTGCAGGTGCAGTACAGGTGCAAGTGCGGTGCAAGTATGCTGGTGTAGGTGCAGGTATAGGTGTAGATACAATGCAAGTGGTGCACTGTTGCAGGGGCACGGTACACTGTTGCAGGGGCAGCTGCAGTGCGGGTGCAGTGCAGGTAGAGTGCAAGTACAGGTTTAAGTGCAGGTAGAGGTGAAAATTGCAGTGCAACTGCGTGTTGCAGTGCAGGTACATGTTGCACTGCAGATGCAGTACAGGTGTAGTGCAGGTGTAGGTTGCAGTACAAGGTGTAGTGCAGTGCGGGTGCGGGTGCAGGTGCAGTACAGTACAGTACAGTACAGTCAGTGAGTACAGTACAGTACAGTACAGTACAATACAGTACAGTACAGTACAGTACAGTATGGTACTGGGCAGTATTGTACGGTACAGCACAGTACAGCAGTATAGTATAACTGATAGCCATTATAACGCAGTTGTAATTTTTGCGAATATTTTTTCTAGTATGGAGGTTTTGGAATGCCTTTCTTTGTCTTAGCAGGATTGATGCTGGTTACTCTTCCCATTGCTATGTGTATCCTACCTCCTATACATCAAGGTAGGAGGTGTGAAACTGTTAGCCTGAAATGTCAGGTGTTCACTAGGGTTCAGCTTGAGTGCAGTAGCACGCTACATTCCTAGAAAAAAGGTACACTGTAACTGTATATATATTATTTCGGATGGGTCTTTTTCTTTGTCTTTTAGCAAGATCTATAAATGAGGGAAAAGAGGGAACAACTAATGCGGTTACAATTATGACAGTTCTTAAAATACCTGCATTCGACATCGTAGGTTAGTAGATAAAGTCGGTTTTCCACTAGCCTGAGGCTAGTTTTCCACTTGCGAATAAATTCACGTGAATCGAATTTTTCGTTTAATTTGTCTTATGAGCTCCAGGCTGGAACTACCGGTAATTAGAAATCTATTCAATATTTACAATAGAAATGTCGATTCGCGCGAAAAAAATCGCAAGTGGAAAACCGACTTAAATTACTGTACACTAAATGACACAATTAGCATGTCCCGGCTAAACTGTATGAATTTATTAATTATACTGACTTTGCTGGTAAGAGAGCGAGGGTACATACTAAATATATTACCACAGGGCTACAACTTGGCTTTCGATACACAACAAAGAAACAAGAATATTCTTAAAACTTCTGTATAAGTAAGACCCCGTTTACACTAGAGCAAAAGTATGCGGATTCACATTGTTTTTTATTCCCATGAGGATGAAAAACAATGTGAATCCGGATACTTTTGCTCTGGTGTAAATTGGACCTATTAAGGGGGTGGGGGTGGGTTGGGGTGGTGGTGGGGGGGGGGGGGGAAGGTGGCCGCTTCCCCATTGGTCTCCAAGACCGTTCTCGTGAAAAGTTTAAATCCGTGGAGAAACTTGTAGGGGGAAGGGGGGGGTGTTACATTGTTTTCAGGCCAAGTGAGTAGACTAGTAATGTGTTATATATATTTAGCAGGCATGCATATGCCATAAATTTAAAATTCTTAGATCTATACAAAATGCCTCCAACTGGTTTTTACATTTATGACTTGTTTATAAATAAATCTAAATATATTCTGACGTGTATCGTGGCTTTTGGATTACTATTAATTTAAATACTTCCCTCAAAATGCAGCTATAGGAAATAGTGTTTCAGAGACCCTAGAAATCCAAACTTTTCCGGGGGTCATAGGAGATCGAGGTTCTTCCCCCCCCCCCTCCCCCCCCAACTCAAGACCCTGGTTACGCCACTGCCTCTTAATGACCGGTTAGGTGCTCTAACCCATTGAACAAGAGAAGGGAAGGGAAGGGAAGTGATGGCAAGGGAAGGCAAGGGAGGGGAAGTGATGGCAAGGGAAGGGAAGGGAAGTGATGGCAAGGGAAGGGAAGGGAAGTGATGGCAAGGGAAGGGAAGGGAAGTGATGGCAAGGGAAGGGAAGGGAAGGGAAAGGAAGGGAAGGGAAGGGAAGGGAAGGGAAGGGAAGGGAAGGGAAGTGATGGCAAGGGAAGGAAAGTGATGGCAAGGGAAGTGATGGCAAGGGAAGGGAAGTGATGGCAAGGGAAGGGAAGTGATGGCAAGAGAAGGGAAGTGATGGCAAGGGAAGTGAAGTGAGGTGAGGTTGACGTGACGTGACGTGCTGAGGCTCGAATGCAAGTTGATGTTAATCACTTTTTAATAAATTGCTGCCTAGGATGTCTGAGGGTTCTCTCTTTGATAAGTAAAATTATCTGACATTAGACAGAGTAAAACAATGAAGAGGCCGTTTGGGGTGGCTCAGGCATACAGGAATGGGTTAATCACTTGTTAATCCATTGCTGCCTAGGATGTTTATACAACTACAATCATCCGGCGTCAGACAGAGTAAAAGAAGAAAGGTCAAGGGGTCGTTTTTGGCTGGTTCAGGCAGGAATGAGTTAGTCACTTGTTAACCATTGTTAACATTTGTTATGTGTTGCTTCTTTATTTCCAGGTGGTGCTACTCTTGTTAGTACAATGGCAACAGGAGTTATCGAACCCACATTGGCTCCACATCTGAAAAATCATGTAATAAATTATACCCATTGTTTTTCCAAATAACCTATAGGCGAGTTGCACGATCACGCGGATGCATAATTTTGGCGGGCAACAGGCATAACAAATTTGGAAATGAAAGAAATTCGACAATTTCAGAATATATTAGCATCCGGAATTATTTATTTTTATTTTTTTGAGGGTTCCACAAAATGACATTATTGCATCATCCCGTCAGGCTTTGCGAAACTCTAAGGCATGTTGCCGGGGCTCGATTTTCGATTTTTCGAGTTCTTTCTTTTCGATAGCTTCAGCTGCCTTTGATGGATTTTTCCAACGGTATTGGTGAATTCATCAGTAATGTTGCTGACAAGGTTTGTCCATGAAGACAGAATGGACGAATTTATTACAGACGCGAAAAAATGCCGTGTTGACATCAGTACCTCGTTCGAATAGGCACTGTCGTAAGTTTAATACGCGCACACTTATTAATATGTACACGCTGTTCCGCAGATTTTCTAGATGTGCGAAGGCCACGCCAATTGCAGAATCAGTAGCCCAAGTGAACGCCTGAGCAGGCGTCTTGTTTCGTTTAGTATTGGCCACGTTTTAATGCATGTGGCCCGACAAAATGATGCGCGCGTAATACTCTCAACTGAGAGAGAAAGAGAGGGAGGGAGGGAGGGAGGGAGGGAGGGAGGGAGGGAGGGAGGGAGGGAGGGAGGGAGGGAGGGAGGGAGGGAGGGAGGGAGGGAGGGAGGGAGGGAGGGAGGGAGGGAGGGAGGGAGGGAGGGAGGGAGGGAGGGAGGGAAACCACAACAGCATCAAGCCAATTACCGTGGCCCCAAAATATTTGACACTATTATATACATACATTACAAATACATATATGTAAGGTAGAGAAGATCTTTTACAACTTTTTTTGTATCTTTCGTCGTTTTTAAAGTATTTCAGTTTTTTGATACGTAAATTAGATGGTCTCTGATGTCAGGAGCACGGTACAGTATTTTCATTCATTCCAAAAACACTCACGCCTCTAGGATTACTCAACATAAAATCCAAGGCGTTTTTATGTCCACAGTTTGAAGTTATTTTGTTAAACAAACTTAGAGATGTACGTATTAGTGTTTTCAGCTTGAGTTGGTAAAGTTGTGGGTTCGAGGTATTAAACAGGGCCTCTTTTAACTATAACATGGTGGCGTGTGCTATTAGGTCTCTGCCTCTCACCAAAGCCGGTTAGACGGGGTTAGTACTTGGATGGGTGACCTCTTGGGAATGACTCCGTTGTCGAGCTGGACACTAATGTGAGTAGAGTTGTAGTTGATCTCTCCTGTACTTCGAGGGTTTTTCTCCGGGTTCTCCGGTTTTCCTCCCTCCGTAAAACCAACACTTACATCATGGTAGTCATGTTCAATTGGGGCATTTCGCTCTGTTTGACCACCAGTTGCTATAGGCAATAAAGTCATTAAATCAAATCATTAAATCAAACTATATAACTACTGAACCCCCCCCCCCCCCCCCCACCCACACACACACACACACACACACACACACACACACACACACACACACACACACGAATTGATTTTGATAAAATGTGTGTGGATAAGCAAGTCATTTGAATAGTTTCAGTTGTTACAAAAGCATAGCTAACTTTATATTAGTTATAAAATAGTTTTCATTTTGATAGGTGGTGACGAAAAATCTTTTTATAGTTCCTCACAACGTTTTCCATATTATATTTGAAAGTGAACATGCTGATGAGTTCTGACACAAAGCGAAACAGTCAGAAACGTGTTGTATTTTAACTAGTTTTTATGACATTTTATGAACTTCAGTGTTCTTAAAAATCACCCCTCAGAATGCAGGAACCGTACTTTGCTCCTGATGTCAGAGACCATCTGATTTACACATCAAACAAACTGGAATACCTTGAAAACGAAGAAAAAATACAAGAAAAGTTCTAAAATATCTTCTATTACAATTTTACGAGTTCTTTCAAATGAGACAAACTTAACTTTTATTGCCAATCTCCTTTAATATGATTTGTTGTTTTCTCTCATTAGTTTAACATAACTAGCAGCAATAAAATTGGATTGCTGTTCTTCATGTTCTGCGCTACTTACGCTTTGTTTTCTCCACTCTTTGGATGGGTGGCAGATAAAACGGTATGTACTGTTTACATAGAGGGTAGAGTGAGGGTGGTGAGTGAATGAAGAGTAGGGAAGAGAAGGGAAGGAAAGAGAAGGGAAGAGAGAGGAGAGAAAAGAAGAAAAGGGATGGCAAGATAAGAGAATGGAAGAGACGGTAAGCGAAGGTAAGAGAGGGGGAGAAGGGAGGGGAAGATAAGATAAGCGAAGGTAAGAGAGGGGGAGAGAAGGGAGGGGAAGAGAAGCGAAGGGAAGAGAAGGGAAGAGAAGGGGAGAAGAGAACGGAAGAGAAGAAGAAGGGAACAAGTGCGAAGGGAAGGGAAGTGATGGCAAGGGGAGTGAGTGAGGTGAAGTGGGGCGAGGTGACGTGGTGTGACGTCAGTAAAATGAGGTGAGCTGGGGTGAAATAAAGGGATGTGATGTGATGTGACGTGTCGTAACGTGAAGTGAATTGAGGCAATATTATCCTTCTCCTCTTTTCTACTTTACAGAATCCAAGATGGGTTATGACTTTTGGGTGTTTTTTCTGTGCAATTGGCTTTTTTCTTCTTGGTCCAGTTCCATTTCCCTTTATGCCAAAGTATGTTTTCTTCTCTGTAGTACACTTTCATATAAGTCCCCAACGGTCTCTTGCTTAACGTACCAGCGCTCTGACTACTGAGCTATTAAGACTCCTGACCAAGACAATCTGAAATATTATTTACGGCATACATTACGGCAGCTTAATGGGGGATACCTAATCTACTAAAAACGAAGACTTAGGTATTTTTCTTCATTGTTTTGTTTTGTTGGGTTTTTTGACAGTGAATTATGGCTTGTCTACTGTTCTTTGGCAATAATCGGTTTATCTCTTGGTCCATTATATGTTCCTACCATTTCTGAAATGGAAAACATTGTTAAGTAAGTATTTTTAGGTTACTCCTGCTTTTCAGAACAACAAATTAGTCTTTTTGAAGTGAAGAGGATAACAGAGGGTAACAGGATAACTGAGTAAAAGATAGCAGAGGGTAACATAGGATAGCAGAAGGTAACAGAAGATGGCAGAGGATAGCGAAGGATAGCAAAGAATATCAGAGGGTAGCAGAGAATAACAGAGAATGGCATAGCATAGTAGCAGGGGATAACAGAGGTTAACAGAGAATAGCAGAGGATAACAGATGATATTAGATGATAACAGGGGATTACAAGTATAGCAGAGGATATCAGGATAACAGAAGATAGTAGAGGATAGCATAGGATAACAGGATAGTAGAGGATGACAGAGGATGGCAGAGGGAACAAAGGATATTAGAAGATTTAGATTAGAGTATAAGAGTATTGCAGAGGATAACAGAAAATAGCAGAGGATAACAGAGTATAACAGGATTGCAGACAATAACAGAAAAGAACGGAGGATAACAGTTAAAGTTTGTCTCTTTTGCATTAGAGAGTTTTCCAACCAAGTTTTTTAAATGTTCTCTAGGGCAAGAGGATATCCTGATAATATCGCTACCCATGGTATTATTTCTGGCGTTTATGGATCTGCATTTAATTTTGGGTTAGTACAAGAACCGCAAATACGATACAATACAATACAATGCATTACAATTACAGTACAGTGCGGTACGGTACGGTACGCGGGTATTTATTCATTTTATTGTACAGTACGTAATATTTCAGAAACGAGTGGGAGTGTTTTAATATCGGGGGTTACAAACATGAGTACAACACGATAGTCAGTACAACACGACAGTCAATACAGCACGATAGTCAATACAACACGATAGTCAGTACAATACGATAGTCGGTACACATGATAATCAATACAACACGATAGTCAATACAACACGATTGTAAGTACAACACAATAGTCAATACAACACAATAGTTAGTACAACACGATAGTCAATACAACACGATAGTCAAATACAACACGATAGTCAATACAACACGATAGTCAATACAACACGATAGTCAATGCAAGACGATACTCAGTACAACACGATAGTCAATACAACATGATAGTCAAATACAACACGATAGTCAATACAACACGATGGTCAATACAACAGAATAGTCAATACAACACGATAGTCAAATACAACACGATAGTCAATACAACACGATAGTCAATACAACACGATGGTCAATACAACAGAATAGTCAATACAACACGATAGTCACTACAACACGATAGTCAATATTCAGGATAGTCAATACAACACGATAGTCAATACAACACGATAGTGAGCACAACATAATACTCAGTACAACACGATAGTCAATACAATATAATAGTCAATACAACACGATAGTCAATACAATGGATAGTCAATACTTCACGATAGTTAGTACAACACGATATCGAATGATTATCTCTACTTGGCCCAGCTGGGATTCGAACCCGCAACGTTCGGTTTACTAGTCCGATGCTCTACCAACTGAGCTAAAGGTCAAGTTGGTAGCTGAAGGTCGAATGAAAGTGAAAATAGCCTAAGGACTATCATTCGACCTTCGGCTCCCAACTTGACCTGTAGCTCAGTTGATAGAGCATCAGACTAGTAAACCGAAGATCTCAGGTTCGAATCCCTGCCGGCCAAGTAGAGTTTTCTCTACTTGTTTGGTATGGTTCGTCACTCTTGAGTAACACCTTATTAACTATTACAACACGATATCATACAATACAGTAACAAAGGTTTAAATATATATGTGTAACCTGTGTTTACACCATCCTGCAGACTAAACTGATAAACATTTTTCTAGAGCATTTATTGGACCAACTTTGGGTGGAGTGTTTACAGAGTATCTTCATTTTAACTGGACTTGTACGGTAAGCAAAGTTGCTGGTTAAACATGTCAAAACATTGAAGCGTTGAATGTTTTTGATACTATGGGGCTAAACACTTGCAATGAAAGACTGCAACGGACGCACCAGAAGTGTAACATACTAGTCGCCAATTTGTAATTGTGTTCAATCTTACCAAATTTCTCATGAATACAAGCTACATTTCATTAAGTAGTATACTGAAGGATGTTGTACGAGTTCAGAAGGGTGGTGCGGGTGGTGTACGTAAAGAGCACCACACATGACGTCGCAGTTTTTATCTGTCGTTCAATTTTGAGTTCAACAGTGCCTTTTGATAAGGACGTAACCGAGAACTTCGGGAATCAGTCGGAGAGCTATCGGTTAGGACGGGGGTTGGATAAAATTTAGGGTTAGAGTGTTGGATAAAAATTAGGGTTTACGTCATGATTGAGCAACAACACCGCTAAGATGAATAAATTAATATAAGGCCATAAATAGCGAATTGAACGACAGATAAAAACTGTGATCTTTTGTGCTCTTACCCGCACCACCCATCGTAGAACCGCCCTGTATACTACTAATATTTTTCTACTTTTTGCTTATTGTCTTAGGGCTTTGGTGTTATATTATTGATACAGGTAAGCAATAAAAATCTTTTAGCGGAAATCAAATCAACATGCTTTACAAATCTAAGCTAGTTTAATCTCACAGAGCGTCCGCACTATAGGCTAACAACTGCCTGTATGTAGCTTGAATGCAGGGCATCACGTAAAAACGCACAGGGTGTATTAGACCTGTTATCAGTTCTGTTTAGAAAAATGTAGCAACCCTTGGTTGCAGCCAAATGTATGAGATCTGTAGGTATTTTGGCTCAATCAAGAAAGGATTAAGGGGAGAAGATGGATAAGAGGGGGAAAGAGGAGAGTTGGTAAGAAAGGATAAGAGAGAAAAACATAGGATAATAGTGAATAATATGATAGCATGGGACAAAAGAGAGATCATTGTGGTTTCCAGTGTATTTATCCTGTCAACTTCGGGGGGGGAGGGTCATTGTGATTTTCGGTATTGCGGTATTACGCTGTTTTTCGTGTGGTATTTCGGTAAATTTGCCGCTTCGGTACGGTATTCGGTTTTATCCATTCTAGCAGTTTCGGTATTCATTAAATTTTCGGTACTGCGGTGTTTCACAATTTTTTTAATCGGTATTGCGGTTTGGAGTACCCCCATTGTCCTCCTCACTTTGGATCGTTTTAATTTTTAGACTTTTCTTCTCCTTGTTTTAACTTTGTCTGGCAGCTCAACAAAGACCACTAAGATGTAAGTAGGAAATAATACTGAAGGTCAAATGCAATGTAACTTACAGAAACCCGTTTCTTGCTTTATTTCAAAGTATATATAATGGTATTAAGTGCTACTTCTTCGAGTAACGAATCATGCCGGGTAAGTTGAGAAAAACTGATGGTCAAAACACACATAGTCAAGTTGGGAGCAAGTCATGGAATGATAGTACAAATTAGTACATACCTCGCAGGTGAATAGGGCTTTTCAAGCAATCTGATTGGTTCCTCTAGCTCGGGATATCCTGCATTATTATATGGCAGCAGCGCTGAGAGGTCCGAATACGGAAATCCTGTAATTTGATTGGTTCATAAGCGGTCGGATATTTCCCGTATCCGCCCGCTCAGAGCCGAAGCTGCCGTTCGGGACCGTAAGTTAATTTTATAAACAAAATGGCAGTCATGTCAGTATATCGGCAACAAGATGGATTATAATTTCAGAACTACTCATTGTTGAAATATATCATGCAGGTATGTTGTTAGAAATTTTATAAGCTTTCATTTGATGTATAGTTCGAGTTTCCACGTTTTGTGAACGTTTTTAAAATGTCCAAAACGTTCGTAACATTGTTCGTATTAAATAATATAACATTTACTTCTCACAAGTATTAGAATTTCAGATGATTTTTTATTCAACAACTTAACGTACGATCTTGAGCAATATGTCAAACAAAAGCAATTGAAAAATACTATTTGGGATAGAAAGTTCAGGATTCTAACTCAACGGAAAGTACTATATAAAAATGGGAAAATGTCTGCCATTTTCGTTTAGTTCGCAAGAAAGATAGATCGAGTTTTCACAGAACGTTCACAACATTTATGGCCATATAATAAACTACTTATTGACCTCGCTTGTTCGGTCTGTACTAGTGAAATATCGGTCCGACATTTCACTAGTACAGACCTCACGCTCGGTCTTTTGTTTTGTTTACCGAGACTACCGAAGCCGGAGATTTTGTTGATAAACAAGGCTGATGTTGTAGAATAACGAGAAAAGTCAACAAAATTAAGTAGAAGAGTGTCCACAGGTATGTTTCTTTACAATTTTCTAGCCATTAATATATTCAAAAGTTGTAAAAACTGTTTTGTCGACAAATATCGAGTACGCCAAGTGCCGTTAGTGCCCAAGTTGCTAGCGGCCGTGTCTTGTATAAAATACCGAAAAATATAAGAATGTTAAACTTGTTATTTCATTTATGAGGTATATGCTAAAACAATTATTCACCTCAGTGTCGGTGAATAGTGTGGATATTCACCTGGCCGAAGCGGCTCGGTGAATATCCACTATTCACCTCCACTTCGGTGAATAATTGTTAATTATATTTGATATTTCAAAGCATTCTACGACCAGCTCCCAACTTGACCATGTAGCTCAGTCGGTAGAGCGCAGCCTGGTCCCCAAGCCTCTCTTTTTAACGTCGAGCGGCAGACCAAAATTGTGAGAGGCCTGGAATAAAATGCTTTGCTTGGCCCCAAATGTGGCCCAAATTATACAGGCACCAGACGGCCGTTTGGCTCACGTCGGTCTGCACAATTCTTTATAACATCATATGGCAAGGTTGGTCTACTGCCAAAACGTGAAAGTAGCATATTTCGATTTGTATAAATGTGTTTCAACACAATCACTTCCTACGCCGAACACTACTTTATAAAGCCTCGTATGTAACAACCTTTTAACGTAATGTAAAATAAAGAAACCTACTCGTTTGCTGTCTGCTCTCAAGAAGAAGTTTGTTTAAGTGCCCTCGTTCATAAAGATTAAAGAATCCGAGCTCCAGCAGGATTCATGATAGATAAAGATGAACATTTTCCGCTCGTCCTCTCGCTCCATCCCTATTCTGCGACGCCACCAAAATAAGTTCGAGAGAAAAGAGGACTAGGAACTAGTCTGGGTAGAGCGTTGTACTATAGATCGTTTTCACTCACGTGATCGGTGGCCCCATGGGGGGGATGAAACAATACGAAATATTTGAATAAGAAAGAGCTAATTCCCATACCGTACACCAACATGGCCGCCATTTCATTGTTTTGGTACACCAATATGGCCGCCGTGACGTCAAATGAAAACGATCTATAGTAAGCCGCGAAGGTCGTGGGTTCGAATTCCAACCTCGGTCGAGTCAATCTCGTTCCCAGACTTTTTCTCTACTTACTTGGTATGGATCGTCACTCAGAGTAGCACCTAATATGTAGTATCATTATTCTCCACCTGTGTTTTCTGTTACATAAAACTTACATAAAAATTACTTCAAACTGAACTCATTAATAATTCACGAGGAAAACACAAAGGAAATCAGTACCATGTCCATGGTTTTATACCTGATAAAACTTCTTGACGTCAGAAAGAATACTAATGAACATACAATTTCATATAAAGAATACTAATGAACATACAATTTTATATAAAGAATACCAATGAACATACAATTTTACATAAAGAATACTAATGAACATAACATCCAATAACGAATCGTTGTTGAAGCCATTCAAAACACTCGCATCACGTGTTTTATCAGATCTAAAACACTTGGGCTGCGCCCTTGTGGTTTTAAATCTGATAAAACACTCCTGCTTGTGTTTTAAATATTACATAAAAATTACATAAAACTTACATAAAACGTACATAAAACTTACATAAAAATTACATAAAAATTCTACAATAATTATATATGCAGATGAAGTAATACGACAAGATCAATTTTGTCCACCAACATCTACTTATGGCAAGACGAGAGTTCTTGAAAGTTTTTTCAAACCATCAATTAATAGTATTCGAATTTTTCCAGGAAAGAAACCGAAGCTTCTTCGCAAGCAAGTCAAGAAAGTATCTCAGTACCAGGTTCTATTAACCTAAGAATGGTACAGGTATAACAGGTTCTATAGTAATTTTGAGGTAGATTTCATTTCAATCCTTGGTTTTCATCTGACGTCGTGGCTGCCGTATTGGTGCACAGAAACATGCAATGAAATGGCGGCCATATTGGTGCATCATCTTTATCCTATGGGAATTCATTAACTCTAGTCTTATTCAAACATTTCGTATATATTGTTTCACCACCCGAACGGGGCCACCGATCACGTGCGTGAAAACGATACATTTGTTGATATTTAGAAGACAAAGATACGGCGGTCATGTTGGAGGAAAACATACTCCTAATACAATGACTGCTAATCCGTCACTTTATGATACCGGCACCGTGTAAACGCAAGACTTTTTGGCCTGTATTACACACCGGCATGATTTTGTTCCGTTTTCAAATTGTACCGGTATCGTGTAAACGGGGTCTTAGACAACGTTATTTTTCAAAATTACTACGCCAACGAACTTACCAAATCCTGTTTTTTTTTTACTTCGTAGAACGTGTTTTAAATATTACATAACTAGAAATACATCAACGCAACAACCCCTCGCCCACTTTTAATTTACATGCTTTTTTTTTGAAGCACCATCACCCACCCACCCCCTGATTGAAATAAGCACTCTTGATATACAGCCAATATAAAAATAAACAGATGTAAACCTCAGGATAATTATAAAATTATAGATTGTAAAAAATATATTGTTTTTAGGAGGTTTCAAAAGGGTATAATATTTTTTAGCAAGCCTTTAAATGGCTTCCATATCCATAAAAAGCTTCTAGGACAGCGTCGGCCACGGTTGAAATCCAAATATTACCAGGGTTAAGTCACGTTGGCCTGAAAAACAGAGAAAAATCTTCTCGACGTTTCGAGCGAAGGCCCTTCGTCAGGAGAAATTAGTAAACAACTCACATGTGGTCACGCGTATTTATAGCAGAGCTACAATGGGAATCACGTGAACACATGTAAGCCAATAAAAACAAAATAAACAAATAAATTAATATGTAATATGTAATTTTAGCCTGTGTGCAGGTGCTGACCCAATTTGTGGGTCAGGTACCTGCAAATAGGCAAAGAAACAGGTTATAAATTACTATTTAAATCATCAGAAAAAGGTTAAGGAAAAGGTGTGGAATATGGTGGTGGAGTGAGCTAAATGAAAGAGAATCGCTCATTGAGGCCGTGAGGGTGAATGGTACCAAGTTTGTAAATGAGACGCATTTCTTGTTTACGACGAGTATCGTTACAACCCGTAATGGGCTGAATGGCACAGATTTTCATGTTGGAAAAGGAGTGGTTGGCACTGTTGAAGTGCCTGGCAACAGGTTTGTTTGGCACATTGTATTTGACATCACGAAGGTGTTCAACAAACCTGTCACCTAAACGTCTTCCAGTTTCTCCGATGTAAAGCATGGGACATTTACTGCAAGAGATACAGTAAATGAGGTTGGAGGAAGTGCAAGTGAAACTGTGGGTTATGTTGAACCTACATTTTGGAGCCGAAATTGAAATTGAGGAGTCTAAGTATTTACAGGTGTTGCACCTACCACGACAGCAAGAGCTGGTGCCAACATGTGATACCAAGGCTTGCTGCAGTGAGCTGTGAACAACGTTTTCCCGGATGTTTTTGCTATGCCGAAAAGATACTAGGGGTTTCTCAGAGAAAATGGAAGATGTTTCTGGGTCATTTTTAATGAGGTCGAAATTGCGGCTAATGATGTCCCTTACTTTGAAATTGAAGGGATGAAAAGTGAGAACTAGAGGTACTTTTTCATTTCCATTTTCTCTGAGAAACCCCTAGTATCTTTTCGGCATAGCAAAAACATCCGGGAAAACGTTGTTCACAGCTCACTGCAGCAAGCCTTGGTATCACATGTTGGCACCAGCTCTTGCTGTCGTGGTAGGTGCAACACCTGTAAATACTTAGACTCCTCAATTTCAATTTCGGCTCCAAAATGTAGGTTCAACATAACCCCCAGTTTCACTTGCACTTCCTCCAACCTCATTCACTGTATCTCTTGCAGTAAATGTCCCATGCTTTACATCGGAGAAACTGGAAGACGTTTAGGTGACAGGTTTGTTGAACACCTTCGTGATGTCAAATACAATGTGCAAAATAAACCTGTTGCCAGGCATTTCAACAGTGCCAACCACTCCTTTTCCAACATGAAAATCTGTGCCATTCAGCCCATTACAGGTTGTAACGATACTCGTCGTAAACAAGAAATGCGTCTCATTTACAAACTTGGTACCATTCACCCTCACGGCCTCAATGAGCGATTCTCTTTCATTTAGCTCACTCCACCACCATATTCCACACCTTTTCCTTAACCTTTTTCTGATGATTTAAATAGTAATTTATAACCTGTTTCTTTGCCTATTTGCAGGTACCGGACCCACAAATTGGGTCAGCACCTGCACACAGGCTAAAATTACATATTACGTATTAATTTATTTGTTTACTTTGTTTTTATTGGCTTACATGTGTTCACGTGATTCCCATTGTAGCTCTGCTATAAATACGCGTGACCACATGTGAGTTGTTTACTAATTTCTCCTGACGAAGGGCCTTCGCTCGAAACGTCGAGAAGATTTTTCTCTGTTTTTCAGGCCAACGTGACTTAACCCTGGTAATATTCCATATCCATACATGTTTTGTACTTTTGCAAAGGCAGTGTTAAACGTTAATAGCTCAAAAATAACATTTTTAACAGAGTCTGAGATAAAAACAATTCAGTAGGATCGGATTCCAGAAAGAAGTATTGAACAGACAACGTTTCAGTCGAAAATGTGGAAATACCGCCAAGAAAATCGGCAAAGCCCATGATTATTTTTAATAATAATGCATGCAAAGTCAATGAAAAACCTCACGTCCACATAAGCTTAAGGTTAGTGTTTTAAGTTAGCTTTAGTTAAGCTGACATATGGTTTGGACCAGCACGAAAACGTGAACTTTAGGTAAGCGAAAACTTGAGAACAACATATAAAGGACAAGCCCAAGGTATATTGAAACTTTAAACCGATATTGGCGTTTACAGAATATATAAATACTGATTCCAATCAGCAAAATAAATAAATACAAATACCCTACCGTTAACTTGATTTTGAGACCACTGAGTGACCACAAACACGGCAATTCAGATCGAGTTTTTGTTTACCGTACGGTGTTTGGTTTCTTCAGGTTCTCTGGTTTCTCTTCAACATATATTAAACCGGCTGTTTGTCTTCTTCTTTTCTTCGTTGTTCCCTTTTAAGCTAAGTAGCTCCGGCTTCATTTCGTTTCGTTAAACGAAACCATTTTGTTTCGCAAAATACGGAGATTTAGTTTTCTTCATAGCTAGTCACCAGTGTCCAGCTATTCTTATCGCGTGACACCGTACCAAACATATATTTAACACATAAAACATAAAGCTCCGTGCATATGTACTCTTATAAAGGCACGTTTGACGTCATTTGAACACGAAAGAAGTTGAGTAGAGGCACGAGGCGATAGCCGAGTGCCTTTACACTTCTTTCGTGTTCAAATCACGTCAAACGTACCTTTATAAGAGTACATATGCACAGGAGCGATATGTTTTATTTGTTTTATAAAATAAGACGAGCAGTGCTGTAAGTAACTTCGTTACAAGTAACTAGTTACAGGTAATCGTTACATTTTTGAGTAACGATAACGGCAACTCGTTACATTTTGGGAACACGTAACTGTAACGGTAACTAGTTACAAAAAATACCTGGAAAACGAAACGATTACAAGTTACATTTTGCAAACCGTACGTTCGTTACATTTTGTATTGAATCTATTGACTTTTATTAGTCTTTTGTCTTCTTTGTGGTAAATCCTTTTCCGAATTGAGCGCTTATATTTTTTCCACCGCAAATCAGTGCCGACTGCCGACTGCCGATGTTGTCACGTCGGAAATACCCGTCAGCATCGCACGACAGCAATGCACGCGCACGATCGGAAATGCGGCTGCCGTTCGAAGCTCGCGAAATACAGGCTGACCTGTATTAGCTACGCATGCGTAGAACGAATATCCTGCGTCATCAAGGCCGACAACTCACTTGAGCCAGCACGCACGTGGCCTGCGAACTGTCCCATGAAAGTGGCCGATTTTCTATGCGATTTTCGATCGTTTCACGTGGCGTCTTCACGTGTCTGTAGTAAATATTTTACTCCATAATACTGGGTTAATTTCGCCATATCGTCGCTGGAATCGGAAGATGATGTCGATAAAATTGAACAAACTGACAACGTGGCTCATCCATGGCCTCTTCAGGTCATGGGTTGCTCTTCAGGCCACATCGTTCTAGCATGACAGATAGACATTTTGAAAATTGCCTTCTTGTGAAATGCAACAAAGACTTTATTTAGGCAATAAACATTTATTAAGTTGAACTCATGGACATGAAGAGTTTTGTTAACATTTATTTTATTGTTTTTATTTTTTGTTTAGAAAGTTTTAAATGTTGTAACTAGTGACACTTTTATAACTACTGATGCAACAGATGTATTAAATTTTATGATCATGATATAATGACATCCTTGACATGCGCGATATTGGCGTCAGCATAAGAGGCAATAAATCAAATGTAACTTGTAACTTTGTAACTAGTTACAAAAATTACATTGTAACTTTGTAACTGTAACTAGTTACTTTTTCCCAACTGTAACTTGTATCTGTAACTAGTTACATTTCTGGTAATGTAACTGTAACTGTAACTAGTTACAAATATACTGTAACTGTAACAGCACTGAAGAAGAGGAAAATCAAACTAAAAGTGAGGTAGTTTAGGAATTTGGCGGGCTTTTCCGGCAAGCTGACGCCATTCTACGTCATTCATGATCTATGTTCTCTTATAAATGCACGGAGCCCAGCCAATCAGAGCGTGCGTAGAGGGCACCTTATTTTATAAATAAATATATAAACTATTTGCGAGATTACGTCTCCCTCGCTTTTTCTACACGCGTGTAAAGTGGACTCCACGCATGTCGAGATTAGCACCCTCACCGGGCTCCGGGCCTTCGGCCCTACGCCCGGCTCGGGGACAAGAGTTTGATAATAATAAATTAACCACAGGATAAACGAGCAACCAGAACTCCGACTCGTGTGAAAACTTGCCCCTTTTTTCTGAATGAGCTTTACGTCATCCTGTTTCACCGGCGCTTTATGATACCGGCACCGTGTAAGTGCCGGTGGAACTTATCAGGATGGCGTAGAATGGCGACGGGTCGGTGTTAGGTCATATTGAATTAACGTACAGTGACGTCACAACTTGGAACTTTAAAAAGGGATTGGCGTGCGTGTATTAAAAGCGAAGGACAGTATAGTTTCAAGATAAACGTCCGCGTGTCTTCTTTGACGACTTTCACTGTTTGATGCAAAAACTAACAAACAAATCGAGTAATGACGACAAGATAAAAGATCAGCCATCCTCACGAACGGCGCAGACGGACTCCAGATGAGAGAAAATCGGGATATTGATTATTGTTGTTTATTGACATCTTTTTTTTATAAATAGCAGAAAATTAGATTGAAAGTTGTGCACATTTTGCATTGACCTAACCACCGTCTCGCCACGATTTTTGCGTGCTGACATTTCGCTCATAAGGTTCTTTATTATAGATATGAATTACTTATCGCAATTTTCCCGCAATTACATCACTACCCGGGTATCTCAAAACTTCAGGTATAGCAAAGTTGTGACGTCACTGTTACGTTAATTCAATATGATCTGACGCCGACCATGGTGACGTTTGACGTGCGCCAGGCAACATGCGCGAGGAGCATAGAAATAATATAATAAACTAGAAATTACTATCGCAAGTGAAGTGCTGCCTCAAATGGGACAAAAACCTTTAGCCTACTCCACAAGCAAATATGTGCAGTCTGTGGCCAATGTGACACCCCTGTTGCCCACTCCACCCAAGATTGCCCACTCCACGCAAGGTTGCCCACTCCACCTGAGGTTGTCCACTCCACCCGAGGTTGCCCACTCCACCCAAGATTGCCCACTCCACCCAAGATTGCCCACTCCACCCGAGTTTGCCCACTGCACGTGAGTTTGCCCACTCCACCCGAGGTTGCCCACCCCACCCAAGTTTGCCCACTCCACCCAAAATAGCCCACAGAGTTGCCTGCGAGGGAGGTTGGAAAGTCCCAAAAGTTAATATTAATTACAATACACAGAGTATTTACACATTACTACAAGTTATTATATATAACTTATTGCTTAACATGATGTGGCAAGGGTTTTGACAGGATATACACATATTAATATACGAATATTAAATAATCATGCCTCTTGCTCTACTGTCAGTGCAATCCCAAGTGCTTAATATGTTTTGACAAATCTAGAGCTTTTATAAAATTATACAGCGATGTACCATTGAGCCCATCTGATTATTTTGCAGAATTTGTATAAGTAAAAATATACACACGTTCACACACAAATAGTAGCGTACGTCTGATCAGAATGCTGATCAGCGCAAACAGCCAAACACAATGACCCCACACAAATATTGGCAATATATATACTGTACACCTAAAAATAAAAGAAAACAACCGTGAAATCTCCTACCAAGAAACACAGTTGTCAGTTGTAAAAACTGATATCTTACCTGTCCTCGACAAGATAATCTCTCCTCACTAAAATTGTATAAGATCCTATTATCCTAAGACAACAAGTGTGTTCATTTATAGCCAAGAACATTGAAGTGTGATAACTGCGAGTTCAGAAAATCCATCGCCGTCGTGGTGTTGCCGTGTTTCAAACGTACATGTAATTTCATCAAACAAATCCTTCTGGCGTATGTGATGTAAGTTGTAAGGAAGAAACTTCCTACGTCACAAAACGTCATAAAATGCTCAACAAATAAATAAATAAACTCTCAAAATCTCGATTCCGTTGACCATACATAACTCGGCAAAGAGGTCTGGACACGAGACACAGCAACCCATGTCAAGATTAGTGAGCTGCCTCGCTACGCTCGGCAGCAATAATAGGTATTTTATTTATATGGCGAGGACACTTATATCAAAGGTGCCGACACAGAGTCGGACTTCTGGTTGTTCTTTATTCTGTAATAATAGTCTCGCGCGTTTGCCGCTGATTACAGATCTAATAAATAAGAACGTGCTTTAGAAAAAAAGCTAAAGAATGTATGAAGAAACCACTATTAAAAGGCGCGGGATTGCGGAATAGACAGTTGTAAGAACCGAGCGCTGTTTGCTTCTCAAGTCGGCTTGCACATACCCTGAACGGCCCTTGAGCTGGCGGCGCCGTAGTTGCTTGACCACAAACCTTAATACGTCTTTTTTAATAATAAGTCTTTTTTAAAGTGCTTATTTCACTTGTGGGGTTCTAACGTATTTGAATAGGGCAAAAAAAGTTAGTTAGTAAGTTATTTTGCCGTTTTTGGTTTACTTTAATAGTTTCTGAGATATAAGCCTTTAAACATACCAATTTCGGCTTTTCGCCATAAATTTCCGTCGTTTATTTTAAGACCTTGGGGGCCTGGGACTCAGGAACGAGTCAATCCAAAACAACTACGTTTTGGCTTATTGATTCACAAAGACACATATATTTGACTGAAAGATCGAAATGTTGAGCTCTCACCCGTTTTCCGGTACGCACGAGAGTTCCAACCAAGAAAACAGTCGGCTTAGGTTCCTGAGTCCCATGCCCCCAAGGTGTTAAGATGAACAACGGAAATTTTTGAGAATTGGCATGTTCAGAAGTCAATATATCAGGAACTATTTTCTGCTCTATTTAAATACGTTAAAACCCCACAAGTGATATAAGCACTTTAACATTAGTTCCAATTATCAAGATATAATTACTTACGAGGTACTAAATGGCTGATATTAACGAACATGGCAATGTGTTTCACCAAAGTAAAACGTAGTTCAGTACTTCTCGCAATTAAAATTGGCTTAAGTTCGAGGATTAAGTTTAAACGCATTGCATTGTGGTCTGTTACATTTTCGACCACAATGCAATGCGCTAATGAAAAGCCCCACTACATTATTTAGGTCTGCTGACTTGCTCGCTCGCTCGCTTCAGGCTCACTCGCTGCGGCAGCAATAAGACCAGCAGGCTATAAGACGAGATGAAAACAAGGCAAAATTTGCGCTAATAAGAAACAATGGTGTAGTGCTATATTCTAGGAACAAAAAAACCCCAACAGTTGATTGCAGCCATATTGTCATCATGGCCGTGCCACCGTGCCTTGGTAATGTCGGAAAATATTGAATACACTGTATATAGCCCTCTATATAACTAGACTGTGGGTCCCCGATACTTTTGTATTACGTGAAGTGTCCCCAATAGGCGAGTTTCAGGGTGCTGTGCACGCATAACTTTTCAAAGAAACTGGCAAGCTCCACTCAAAGTAAACATGCTGTTGAAGATAAACAAAGTATAGATACAGTTTCTGGATGTTTAACACTGTTATTCTGCCGTTGTTGGTTCGCTAGCAAGTCTGTTTGCCATTGCTTACTTTCTGGGGAGCCCGCCATGAGCCCGCCAATTTCTTTGTAAAGTGATGCGTGCGCAACACCCTGAAACTCGCCTATAGACCTTTTCACCAATAGCGGCGCCATCTTGAATTCGCAATGCATTATGGTCTATCCAGGTAACAAGCTCCATTAAAAGGGCGATTGCGTAGTGTTGAGACAATGCAGTAATTTTTTCTTTATAAATACTTTCGTGGCAACAGTATCTAAATATAATAATTGTCATATTGGTAAAAGCAACAATTCTTGGACGTGTAAGGATAGATTCATGACAAATGTATCCTTATACGTACAAGAAGTATTTCTTTTACCAATATGACAACGATCATATCTAGACATTGTTGCCACGAACGTGTTTATCAAAAAATTACCGCATTGTGCAATCACCCTTTTAATTGAGCGTATAGACCTGGATAGACCACAATGCATTGCGAATTCAAGATAGCGCCGCCATTGGTGAAAAGGCCCATAACCTCCATTGAACGGGAACATCTTGTTAGGTCTTCCGACGGCGTAAGGTAGCCCGAAGTGTTGGCGACTCAGGCCGATAACTCTTTTGAAGCAAAAAAGGCTTTGAGAAAAACGTTTACACAGAATATTTTTTTTAAAAGTGAAAAGTTCAAAGACATTGAAATACGTGTAAATTATGGCGTGAAACAAAGGTTCCGTAGAACCTTTTCTTTGCCGTGTTTGTTGTCGAATAAAGCAAGCTCAAAACGGACATTTAAAACAACTTCCCGAACACGAAGAAACTCAAGAAACATACAAATATAACATAAAGCCATTCAGAATTATCCTTTAAAAAGAAACCTGTAAATATGTTCAGTTTAGTTGCACTTTTTAGTTGCACTTTTTGCTTACCGACAACTGTTTTTGGCTTTCAATTTAACTATGCTTGTTAACTCTCAGCTCGTTTTTACTGGTTTTTACTTTTTAGTTTTGTATATTTGGTCCCATGTCCTTTTTAATCTCATATGACACGGTTAGCCAAAAACTGGCCTGTGATTGGTCAATTTCGCGGCTCAGACCTAACAAGATGGCGCCTGATGGCGTGTATTTGGGTAATAATGCCATGTCCTAAATAACCCAGGTACTTCATGAAAGCCTGACCCCAACACACACCCTAATCCTAACCAATAAATTCGTGAATATAGGACATGGATTTATAACCTGTATTTGGGCCATTTTTTCGTGGGGCACCCACAGTCCAGTTATATAGAGGTCAGTGATATAGCCAGACATGACCGTGCCGTTCAATTCTTCTTGGTAGAAAATATTCACTTTTCCTCTCAACTGTGACCCTATTGTTCATCCTTAGCTTCATGATCATGCCGAAAACATTTAGCAATGGCCTTTCCAGACAGTTCACCAGGCAGCGTACCTATAATTATAAACATAAACACAGATTATAAATTTTCTTTCGTAAACAAATTATGGTGGATTTAACAAATAGATTCCATTTTGCCGTTGTCTGTTCAGTTATAGATGCACAGATGACGTCACAACGTGGTAAGAACAAAAAAGTGGCCCACGAGACGCAGTCGAGTGGGTCACTGATGTTCTTACCACGTTCTGACGTCCTCTGTACATCTATAACTGAACAGACAACAAAAAAATGGAATCTATTTGTTTTATACAATAAAAAATAGAAAAGTTATGTTTCAACGGACTTATTAAATTTTCCCGGCAAATTTCCGGGGCATATTGAAAAAGATAAATCACTTCATTTGACGTGATCCATGATCTATACAAATCAAGCAACGTCATTGGCTCATGATGTTGCAGTGAGATCCGTGATTGGTTTAGAGAAATCAGACCACGTCAGTGACGTAATCTGTGCATCTGCCTTTTTATAGATCATGGCTATCGACCAATAAAAACGCACGTACTATTCAAATTATTGTATAAATACTGATACATCCTACAAGTTGCATAAAAATGTATTCCTTGAATCACTCAAAAATTAATTGCAGACAAATTTTTATGTTAGATTTTTAATATTTCATGAATAGTTGCTTTGTATATATATACTAACCAATATTCACTTCATTTCTCCCTGTGCTTTCTTCATCTCCAGCTATTGGATCATCTAAAACATTTATATAACTAAATGAATATGGATTCATAGATGGTGGAAGGGGAACTGGATAGGAAACTTACGAAACCGGAAACGATGTTTGCACAACTTGCTGTGGTAATTCTACGCTTATAAGCGGGCAATGCACCTAACGGGTGGTCCCACATGGCTAAAATCAGACACTGCTGAACTTAAGTGATATTACACTTTTGTCCAATTTCAGCAATAGGTGCATTAGCTGCTTATAAGTGTGTAATTACCATAGCAAGTTGTGCAAACGTTTCCGGTTCTTTAACCTCTATGATGGATTATACCTTTTATTTACAGTTATGTTAGAAAAGGGTCATCCAAGAAACGATATACTACAGATCACAGGCAGCCCAGACTTGCATGTACTCCGCCTAATAGATTAGGGTTATGCCGGGGTTGACATGAGTAAAGGCCTTTGAATGAGTGTATGAGAATTCGGTTATAATTTGAAAAATATTGCCGTATTTTCATTAAATCTATAAAATAAATTTACTTTTATTAACAGTTTAACCTTCATATTGTTTACCTTGAGTGAGCGTGAGTTGAGATAAGTTTGATATTCAAAAACAAATTGAATGACTAAAACTTTGTTTGTGATCATTTTCACGGTTTATATAACAATATAGCGAGCATTATTTACAATATTTCAGTTGAACCTGATTCAACTTCTACAACAGTCGCCGACTGTCGCCGATTGGATTACAACTCGCGTTTCCATTAAGTTGTCATTGTTGTAAGACTTGAACGCCGACAGTCGCCGACTGAATTACAACAATTACAACTATATGGAAACCATGCTTAAAGCAAAAATCAAGTCTGTTTTATATTTGAAAGAACATTTAAAATGACAGCGTAACATTTTTTGCAGATTTTCGTCCCATTGCTTCGTTTCATAGAGATATTTTAGTTTGTTTGATATGAATAAAACACTTTGACATCACATGTGCATACTACTAGAGGTGTGCGAATCCGATCCGAATGCGATCCGATCGGATTCGGATCAGATTCGGTCCGATCAGACTACGTTCAGATCGGATCGGATTTTGTTCTCTTTTACCCACATTAGATTCCTTTTAATTTGTCATTGTTTTTGTCACAAAATTAACAAATTCACTAGTTGTATGCACATTGCACAATATATGAAGGTTATTATTGCATAAGATTATTATTGTATATTAGTTTTCTTATTTGTTCGTTGGTTTTCTTTTCGGAATGTTCGCGCAACTATTGCAACATATATCTGGTGTTTTAATAATTTCGGACCGGATCGAGCTGTTTTCGGATCGGATCGGACTACGATTTTTTGGCTCCAGATCGGATCGGATTGACAGTTTAGGCAATTAAACCCTCGGATACGGGGGTCAATCCGATCCGACGCACACCTCTACATGGCTAACACTAAAAAGGACCCTTCTCACGCGGGCCGTGCCCATCGACGTGGCCTGGGTGAGAAGGCTCTGAGAACGAGATTGACCTCTACATGGGTAACACTAAAAAGGATACACGGTACAGCGCGATACAGCGATACAGAATCTGGGGGGAGATCACTCGTTTTTGTCAAAACCCGGGGGGGCTTAAACTGGTTGAAAATTAAAGCGGGGGTAAGTTTTAAGGCGTTGTGTTGATATTTTCTCACGGGCCACGGCAAACATGGAATACAAAATCAATGCGTTCGGCAGATCATATCGACGTTAACTACCCTTATCAAGCCGGTTTTCCACTGGGCGATTTTTTCGCGCGAAGCGACTTTCTTTTGTTCGAATTCAGTAGATTTCTGATTAGTTCCAGCTCAGAGCTTATGAGACAAAAGAAAAAGTCGCTTCGCGCGAAAAAGTCGCCTAGTGGAAAACCGGCTTCAGACGACCTGCGTTCGCTGATCATTCCTATAGATCGTTTTCATCTGACGTCACGGCGGCCATATTGGTGTACCAAAACAATGAAATGGCGGCCATATTGGTGTACGGTATGGGAATTAGCTCATATCGAAGTTAACTACCTTTGTCAGACGACCTGCGTTCGCTGATCATTCCAATTCTCACAATTAATTAAGGCAAAGACAAGTTATTCCAAGCAAACGCTGCCGTGTGAAAAGAACGATGACAAGTATTGACAACGAAAAGTTACACCCCCTATTCGTTATTGATTTGATCTGTCAAACATATAGTTGTCATTGGACGATCTTTCTCAAACTCATTAATAATTCATGAACCGAAAACAAAGGAAATCAGTACCGAGACGGAGGTTTTGATATCGGAGGAAGAAATTACATAAATTAAGCCAACTTTCGCCTTGATTTTCTCTTAAAATACTGATTTGTTTGAGAAGCTATATATCATACACGAGGAGGAGTGTTTCATCAGGATTTTCAAACACCTCGAAATTTGTTCAAAAACCTCGGCTTCGCCTCGGTTTTCAGAAACACTCCTCCTCGTGTAAGATTTTTTATCACTTGAAAACAACCGGTTATTCGCTAAGCGCTAGCCTGTGGTGCAGCCGTTTCGGTTTGAAGGTAAATGGTGGTAATGAGTTGCGTGCGCCGAAATTTGATCGTTTGCTTTGTGTCAAGTGTCAACTGCTACTTGACACGGCCTGACACAGCGCCAAGTCTTGGCGCCAAGTATGAGTTCAAGTTCTTTGTCCGTTGTAAGGCGTGGCACTGTTTAATTTTGTATTACATTAACCAATCACATTTCGCTTATCTCATCGTACTGAAACTGAGCTATAATAACATTTAGCGCGGGATCACAGACTGAAAGACGAGCAAGTTGTGAGATAATAACTATGAAACTTAGCAAACGCGGAAGGAGATATGAGAGTGGGAAAGCTTTGTCCATTGATATTTTTAGAAGAGCTTTTGTCGACGAGCATTAAAAATAACGCCGTGGTTATAGTTCCGACACCGGATCTTTAGGTTCGATGGCTACAGATCCGACAATTGACATAACGCGTGCGCAATACCGTTTATTTTATACTTGGTGCTCGTCGGATTTTTTCTGCCTTGAATCAGACTAGGTTCTATCAAATAATATATCGAAACTTTTAAACTGTAATCATTTGAGAGACTGAAAGACTGAGAATGTCAACGACAAGGCATCTTTCACACGAGAAACATCAATATGAATAAATTTTCCACGCCAGTTAAATTTTCTTTCTAACCTTTTGGTCAAAACTCAAGACTGAATAATGTCGGTCTTGTGTTTGCTTTTGAAAAGATTCGACAAGCACTAAATTCAAAATAAACTGTTATTGCGCACGCGTTATGTCAATGTCGGATCTATATATAGCCATCGAACCTAAAGATCCGGTGTCGGAACTATAACCACGGCGTAAAAATAAACGCAACTTTGTTAGGGATTAGCCTTAGTTTGTCCACACGTAAACGATGAAGCGGTTATCAAAAACAGAACTTTTCGAAGACGGTCTCCAAAGTGAACTTTTTGAAAACGCCGTTTTCCTGTTCGTGTGGACGCAGATATTTTTGAAAACGGTTAAAAAAAGTTGCGTTTTCAAACAGATATAACCTTCGTCCATAATGATGCCGTGTGACGTCAAAGTGTTAAATTTGCATATCAAACGAAGGAAATGAAAATCTGCAGAACATCTTACTTTGTCATTCTAAGCTTTCTTTCAACCTAACTTTCGTTTTATAGGGACTTATATTCTCAAAATCGAAATATAGCAAGGTTGGTGTGTGTAAGGAGCCGTTTACATGAATCCGGATTGAGTTTCAATCCGGATTGAACTCATTCCGCTTCTGATGAAATCCCTTTATCTGTTTACATGAATCTGGATTGAGATTAGCTCAATCCGGATTGAGGTCAATCCCGGTTCTCAATCCGGATTGAAATCTCAATCCGGATTGAAATTTCGTTCCGGATTCATGTAAAGACGGTGCGAGTTTCATTCCGGAATGAAAAACGTAACAGAGAGGACTAGAACAAACAATTCATGCGTGTTTTCTAATATTTACGGATTTCAATCCAGAAGCCCAACTCATGTAAACACGGATTGACTTCGCTTTTCAATCCGGATTCATGTAAACGGCCCCTAACTAGCGCGCCGCGCGCCGTATGTTTAAAATTATGGTGAATATCACACACGTTGTGAATATCACACACGTAAAATTATGGTGAATATCACACAAATTGCAAAAAAATGCACTAAAACTAGTAAGTAAGCGGTAATTTAATACTTGACATTGTGCCTTTAAAAATAACCTTGACTTGACTGAACTCACTGAACTCATATGCCGTATTTGACCCCGTGTGGTTTGACATGACCCCGTGTCAACTGTCAACTGTCAACTGTCAAGTAGGAGTTGACACAATCAAACAATCGGCGCGCTCACCTGCAACCAACAGTAGAAGATAGATCATAGATGTGTAAGTTAATTTGATTAACGAAGACTAACCTTCCAATATAGAACGCCCGTACTGCTTAATTTCACTCTCACACACGTCGTTGTATGCCTTAGCAAAACCACTGAAGGACACAGAACAATGATTTCTAGTAAAGGAAAATGGATATTTCAGTAATAGTTTTTAAAAAATATATAATATTAGTAAATTATTTGGGGGGAAAAAGGCACGAATATAATTTACTAACTTGAGGGATGGAAACCACTTGTATAATTTACAATGCAAGTATGTAACATTGCTGACTTCCACGAACTCGATGTTGAGATCTTTAGGATAGGAACGAGTTTCAGATTCATCACTGCGGTACTTACACACTCCATAGACATAAGAGCACTCCCTACACTCCAGCGTAACTTTCGCGCAAGGAACGGGCCCATCTAGTGTGAATAGTATGGCCTTGGACGGATTGCCGCGCACAGAAAGCTTCTTGTCGCACTGCAAGCATTCCGATACTGGCGGAGTCAAAAACTTGTTAAATACAACTTCCTCGCTTTCTGTGAGTTTCCACAAGTGATCATCAGACTCTTTTACTTGCAAGAACGACGAGCAGTATGTCTGGGCAAACTCAGTGTATAGCGAGAGGTCGTCGATGGTCATATTCTCGCATTCACTGCCCGGAGAAGCCATACTCTTGAATATCTTAAGAATAAGAGTCAACCGTAAAGATATTCTATTGACCAAGCGGGTAATGTTATCCGGAACATGTTTCAAAGCTGTTCTTAGGTTGTAAAGACCTGTAACAGAGATCTTACTCGCAAGTAGCTGGAGAGCTTCATCTTCGGTTAAAGCACACCTATCTGCCATTAGGCGACCAAGATCGACTTCATTTAGGGCACGAAGTTTTTCACGAACTTCGCGAAGATGACCCTCTTCTGCCGCAATTCTTGCCTTGATTTGGTCGGGCTCGAATATTGATGGCTTTCTCTTCTTCGCTTGTTTGTTCGACATTTTAACGCGACACGCTTCGACAAGAGAGATGACTGATCAGAGATCACACACGCGCTAGCTTAATATCATATATCTATATTACTGTAACACGTGTCCTACGCACGCTCTGATTGGACGGGAGCCATTTAGTAAGAGATTTGACGTCATTTTCATTGTAAATTGTACAACGCATGCGCAGCTCCATCATTCGTCAGCAAAAATCGTGTTTCTATCACACCGAATGACGCAATTTTAACCGGAAAGAACGTGTGAAAAGACGAGGCGAAATCAGAGCACAGAACACTCTTCTCTTGGTTTTCATCTGAACAATGCACAGGAACAATGAAATGGCGGCCATGTTGGTGCACGATCTTTATCCTTTGGGAATTTAACTCTATTCTTATTCAAATATTTTGTATTGTTTCACCACCCTAACGGGGCCAGCGATCACGTGAGTGAAAACCGAGAATTAATTTGTTGAATATCTATGTGCGCTCGCTTACATGGAGACTGGGCGGGTACGATCACAGAATAGTAATTCAACCAGAAGTTCAACTCCCGCATCGGAACCTTTGAAGTTTATGTCCTCGCGCATGCGCCTCGTGCAACGCAATCCTGGCAAGTTCCCCCGGCAGTTTGTACCTTCAAAAGAAGGTACGAATCGTGTTCCATTTAACCGGACTGACCGGTCTAACCGGTGTAAATGGAAAGCCCTTTACACACGCTGTGATTGGTCAGTTACCGACTTACCGTGTTTATACCAGGCAATTCAAATATGTGAAATAAAAGTATTGTGCTGCGTATGCAGTGTTGAAATATAAATCGAAATATAGTAAGGTTTGAGTACTGCCGAAAATATTCTTAGTTTTCATCTGACATCACAGCTGCCATATTGGTGCACAGAAACAATGAAATGGTGGCCATATTGGTGCACAGTCTTCATCCTATGGAAATTTAATTCTATTCTTATTCAAACATTTCGTGTTGTTTCACCACCCCAATGGGCCACCAATCACGTGAGTGAAAACGACCCATTGAACTAGTTTCTATCATCATCAGAGAGAAACGTAACGATGAATGCAAATATGGCTGTGACGTCACGGCACATTTCTTAGCCTTATTTTATAAAATAAATTTTTATAAAAGAAATAGAAAATGGACGCCCTTGTGTTTCCATAACTTGACGCAAACACTCGACGGTGAGATTGAGCACATTGAGAGAGTTCGAAAATGCTTATGTAAAGGCTCAAGGCAAGGTCCACATAAACTTTGTGCTATTTTCTATTTCTAGTCTCTTTGTCAGCGCGCTGTTTCTCATGACCGCTGTGCCTGAGATCCAAAGTTAAGCCCAGTTGGCAGGATGAAATCAACCATAATATGAACACAGGACCGCTTACACTGCTCAAACGAAACGCGGGCAACGCAGGTTAGGGTGGGGCAAGAAAAGGTTCATCACCCGCGCTTGACTTGCTACAGGGAATCCTTTTGCCAACATTTTGGAAAGCCACAGATTTGCTTGCGAAAGGAGTTTGAGACCATAGATATAGCCTCTGAAGTCTGGATATATTTATGTACCTGTATTTGTATCTTGAATCAGTAAAGCTGATTGCATACAACCGATGTAAAATTAATAAGTAAATTACAGTAATAAAATCCTAATTTAACTAAATACAACTAACAAATTATATTACAGCTGACGGTAACTACAATATTAAAAAAAATAAAAGTAATAATTAATAAACTTAAAGCTAATTCAGAAAAGAAAGGACGTGCTTGCTGAAGCTTTCGGAGCACTTGTTATTAACTATTTGCTCTGGAAGGTTATTCCAGGCAGAAGACATCAGTACGTACAGAGAAGTGTTTGTATGTCTGGGAGTGTTTCCATCGGGTAACCCTGGCAGTGAGTTGGGTCAACAGCATTGAGGCCAAGAGTGGCTTTATGTTTGAGGGTACCCCAGCCCTGCCCTTCACTGCGCGGCTATATATGGTGCAATAAGCAGGCGCGCAACGAGGGGGGGGGGGGAGGGGTGCGCGAGTGCCCGCCTTTTTGGAGGTTGCGTGGGGAGTTTTGGAGGTCAAAAGTTACATATACTTTACTCTTTCTGACGCCTATAAAACCATAGAGATCATATAAATACTAGAGGGGGCATCCCATTTTAATTTCAGTCAACCGCGGGTAACCAATTGAACGCCGCCATCTTGGATTTTTTAGGAGGCAAACATTAGGCGCGTTGGTTGGCAAAGGACTGGGTCTAGTACATTTTCCAACCAATTGACTGAAATACCATAGGTAATGGCGGCCCCCATGTGGTTACCAAATTTTCCCGCCAATGCCCCCTCTAGTATTTATATGATCTCTATGTATAAAACGTGTTTCATTTCGTTTCTATCCCGCATTCTGATTGGTTAATTTGCAAATAATTTTATGAGCATGCGCACTAGCGATAACGCTGCTGACGGCAAAGAAATTTTCGTAAACATGGCGGCTAGTTCTTCAGCTATCCGAGAAAATAATCGAGAGTATTTGGAAGCATCCTTAACGACAATGTACTTCAGAAAAGAAATAGTGAAAAGGAAGTTTTAGTGAGATAAAAAGCAAGACTCGTGCCAACAAAAAGTAAGTTTTACGAAGATTTTAGTATGCCGAAGACAGAGAGAAGAGTGGCGATCTCTTACTTCAGGCATTTCAAATTTTTAACTATTTTATGAATGATAAATCAATTATTGAACTCGTCTATCGCAAAATATCATGATTTATCAGTGTCTCACTACCAGTTATTTGCCTCTGCCTCCGGCATCGGCAAATAACTAGTAGCTCGCCACTGACAAATCATGATATTTTGCTCCGACTCGTCCAATAATTGATAATTATTCGCGTCCGAACATTAGACAATGGTTTCACGTTGAATTTATAATTAAGAAATGTGGTAATAATAATTTGGTCAAAAGTGCCCTGCGCGAATGCAGGAAATGCCGTTTTAGCGACCCAAAGTTCAAAAATTTTCCGAGGCTACATGACCCTAGTCTCCTTCACAGACGTTCTTATAGTGTGAGCGGGCCATAAGAACGTCGCTGGTTTGTCCATAGTTAATGGAGGGCAGATGCTTTGTAAACTCCATTGTCTTTCAAGATTATGCAATGGTCATGTTATAATGAACTTATTGTGTTCATGTTGGAGGAAGGCAATTGGTTGAAGAATTAAGGAAATTCTATGGACACGTAATGACGAGAGACTACACAACGAACAATGAATTACAACACGTGACAACGAAGGACTACACTTCTGGCGAAAAAATGTCACGCTTCTTTTGTCCCACAAGCTCTTGAGTGGAACTAATTAGCCAAGACAAAAGAAAAATGTTGAGTCGCTCGACAAATGACACCTAGTGGAAAACCACCTTAATTAAACCTGGACGTTTCTATTGGATGACTGCTTCATTATACAGAAAATACAATACGTTTAGTGACTGTGAAATTAGACAAATTGAACAAAAGCATGGAACGATGACTTTTGCCGAGTTTCCAAACCATTCCCCTCCACCAACTACACATATCTGGGGAGTCAGTCTGACAAACCATCGTCAATTTGTTGCAGGAGGATTCCTGCGAGACCAATTATGCAATTTCCTGAAAATTTTCTGCAAATATTTACATTTTCCACAAAACGACTTTTTTCGCACGAAGCGACTTTTTCTTTTGTCTCATGAGCTCTGAGCCAGCTGGAACTAATCAGAAATCTATTATGAATCTGCACGCAGGCTAGAAATCTATTGAATTTGTACATAAGAAAGTCGCTTCGCGCGAAAAAATCACCCAGTGGAAAACCCTGGTTTTTGGAAAAGATGGAAGGAATGAGTCAAATTGTCTGAAATTTTAAGAATTAAGATTAGTCTACTTTTACCAAGATAAAACTTTAGTTAAAATGTCAAAAAAGCCTTTAGGCCCGAAAAAACCATTTTTTTGAGATATTGAATAAATTAGTCAAATTTCCCAAAAATTTGAAATTAATCCACTTTTACAAAGTTAGAACTATGGGCAAAATATCGAAAGAAACCAAGAAACCAACACAACATCGTCGTATGCAGTTTAATTAATTATACTCTCTATTTAACGTCTTTACGTCCTTTTGAAAAGAAGGAAGAAAAGTGTCAAATTTTCTGAAATTTTGATGTGCAACTACTTTTACCAGGTTAGAACTTTAGTTAAAATATCAAGAAAAATTATGAAGTCAGACAATGTTGACCAATACACCACAGTTATATGTAAAGCTTCTAGGACAGCGTCGGCCATGGTTGAAATCCAAATATTACCAGGGTTAAGTCACGTTGGCCTGAAAAACAGAGAAAAATCTTCTCGACGTTTCGAGCGAAGGCCCTTCGTCAGGAGAAATTAGTAAACAACTCACATGTGGTCACGCGTATTTATAGCAGAGCTACAATGGGAATCACGTGAACACATGTAAGCCAATAAAAACAAAGTAAACAAATAAATTAATATGTAATTTTAGCCTGTGTGCAGGTAGGTGCTGACCCAATTTGTGGGTCAGCTACCTGCAAATAGGCAAAGAAACAGGTTATAAATTACTATTTAAATCATCAGAAAAAGGTTAAAGTAAAGGTGTCGAATATGGTGGTGGAGTGAGCTAAATGAAAGAGAATCGCTCATTGAGGCCGTGAGGGTAAATGGTACCAAGTTTGTAAATGAGACGCATTTCTTGTTTACGACGAGCATCGTTACAACCTGTAATGGGCTGAATGGCGCAGATTTTCATGTTAGAAAAGGAGTGGTTGGCACTGTTGAAGTGCCTGGCAACAGGTTTGTTTTGCACATTGTTTTTGACATCACAAAGGTGTTCAACAAACCTGTCACCTAAACGTCTTCCAGTTTCTCCGATGTAAAGCATGGCCCTGGACATTTACTGCAAGAGATACCAGCCTCGTACCCAGGTGCGCTAGGGAAAGTTGCGAGCTAAGCGCGCAAGGGTGTCCCCACGCACCCCTGCGCGCTTAGCGCGCAATTTTCCCTAGCGCGCCTGGGTACGAGGCTGAAGAGATACTGCAAGAGATATATTTAGGCCAATATGTACCTATTCGAAGTTGAAGGCGTTTTCTTGTTGAAAATGATACAACAGTGGTTGCATGACCATATGATCATTATCATCATCACCATTATCATGATCATCATTATCGTCGTCATCTCATCCTGAATGTCACCGTCATTGTCATAGGCATAGAGTTTTATTTTCATCTAGGTGGGCTGAAATGCTGAACAGGGCCTTTCTAAGAATTTTCTCGTGGGGGGTGTTTGCAAAAAGGGACTCTTCTAGGGGAGTCCGGGGGCATGCCCCCCCAGAAATTTTTGAAATTTAGAGTCTTGGAAATGCCATTTCCTGCATTCTGAGGGGTGATTTTTGAGAACACTGAAGTTCATGAAATGTCATGGGTTGACTTAATTATCACTGTATATGGGTGCTTTTGGCTGACAGGAATGAGACTGTAACAGTTACTTAGCCTAATGAATAACCTATAATTTGTGAATGGTGATTGATAAGTCAGTTGCTGGGGGCTCAGCCCCACACCCCCCCATTGAGATTTCTCCAGGGGCTAAAGCCCCTCAGCCCCCATACTCTACGCCTATGGTCATTGTCATCGTTGTCATCATTCTTCATCATCATCATCATATTGTTATCATTATCATAATTATTATAATATTATTATTATTATTATATTATTATTATTATTATTATTGTTATTAATATGGTTGTTGGTGTTATCTAAATATATTAAATGTATATATCTATCAATGTGCTATAAAAATCTGCATGCATGTATATCAGTATATGACAAGATTAGCAAGAAAGGCTATATTGTTCTTTTAATAAAGGTTACTTAAAAATATATTTGCCACTGATCGTTCTCAGAAAATTGTATTTAAGTGCTTGGTTATTTAGCTTTATCGGGACTATATATATATATATATATATATATATATATATATATATATATATATATATATATATATATATAATATATATATATAAATTACAAATGGTATGTATTTTTAGAATTTTCAGTAAAGTAGGACACCCAGACAGTTATCCTGAATAAATATTCGGTGCAGGTCTGAGACAGCATAACTGCTTACAAGCCTTTTACACGTCAAGCAACCTAACCGTTTCAGACCTTCAGAGAATATTGATTGCGTGCGTATTCCGTAGTGAAGTAAAACGCTTGCCTTAAGAGCTATGGCTATGATTTATAAGCTTGCCTAATATACTATATTTTCAGAGTATGAGAGTTGACGCTCAGACTCCACTAGCTATGCTCAGACTTAGATATGTTGACTTATTATCCTCTCTTGTTATAACACGCAGTAACTTAAACAAATTGATTATTGAGTGGCAATTTGTATCACCCTTGCTGAACTCATATACTTCAACTCATCAAGACATCAACTTTTATATATATTCCAAAAGCAAAGCCAAAGAATTGATTTTGTGCTCTTTACAGTGGCGTGGTGGCAAGTTTCAGGCTGGGGTAACCAGATTAGCTTTGGTGCCCCCCCCCCCCCCCCCCCCCCCCAAAAAAAAAAAAAAAAATAAAGAAAAAAAGACATTACTGTATTTGATAAATGATCACATTTTTAATATTACATATATAATATTACAACAAACAACGGGTTCTCTCACAGGCGATGCCAATAATGCGAGCGCCGAAGTAGCAGCAAATATCTAGGGGGGTCTGGGGGCATGGTCCCCCAGAAAATTTTGAAATCTAGAGTCCCTGATATGCCATTTCCTGCATTTTGGAGTGAGATTTTACAGAATTCTGAAGATTATAAAACTTCATAGAAAACACAAAAGATGACAGATTTCATATCTTTATATCCCACCATTCAAGACCTAGCTATACAAAGAAATAGCTTTATTTTGTTAAGTTTTGGCGCCCTCGCTAGTTTTGGCGCCCCTTCTGCAACCCCAGCTGGGGGTCCTTGGCCCCCCCGGCCACAGAATAAGGATCAACCAGAAGTCCAACTCTCGGAAAAAAGTGTCCCATTATTTTTATGCGCATGCGCCAGTCCGCCATTTTGAAAGTAAGTGCAACCGGGAAATTATCCCCCTCGTCCTTACGACCCTCGGGCTCCTGTAGTCAATTACCCTTGGCCTTCTTGTCACCTTTTATTTAACTTTATATTGTTATCTATACATATATAAATAATATTTATTAAGTAATAAGTAATTTACTTTAGAAAACATTTCGTTGGAGATGAAATTCTTTGACCACGAGATTATTAAAACTTCAGTACGCGGAAACCACGGGTAAAAGTCCGTGGCAAAAAAGTCCTGTACTCACGAAGCGGGTTTTACATTTCTCGATTAATGCCGACACACTTGTTTATAGAGAAAGATGGCTAAAAATTTCGGAACTGCGCATTGTTGAAATACATCGAGTACGTATGTTGTTAGAAATTTTATAAGCTTTCATTCGGTATATAGTTCAAATCATAGTGTTACCTGTAACTTTTTAAAATGTTCAAAATGTTCTGACCATTGACCATAAAAGTTTTAATATTTTTTCATATATTCAAAAGGTATGATCACTAATTTGCACCAAAAACGTTTTCAACTTCAACTAGAAATCTGCAAACTTTTCCACTCGTTTCATATTTGAATTAGCTTCTGTTCAAGAAATATCTTAGGTCCATGCCAGAAGTCTTTCTGAGGTTATAGCAAACACCAAAACAACAAAAGGCAAAACACACTTAAGAAATTCATCCATATCAGACGGTCCACGTCAAAATAATGTGTTTTTTTCATATTTTAAAATACTTCCCAGCAAGAAAATTAAAAGTTCTGACATGAATAGCACTTGACAGTACCCTTTGTTTAATATCTTGTTCAGGGCTGTGCGTTTAGTATTTAAAAACAAAATCCAAAATTCTATAACACTTGTGAGGAGTCCATTTCCCATTATACAATTCTTATTTTACGAACAATGGTGAGAACATTTTGAACATTTTAAAAAGTTACAGGTAACACTAAAACTTGAATTATATACCAAATGAAAGCTTATAAAATTTCTAACAACATACGTACCCCATGTATTTCAACAATGCGTAGTTCCGAAATTGTTAGCAATCTTTTTCTATAAACAAATGTGTCGGCAAAATCGAGAAATGTAAAACCCGCTTCATGAGTACAGGACTTTTTTGCCACGGACTTTTACCCGTAGTATCCGCTCACTGAAGTTTTAATAAGGTCGTGGTCAAAGAATTCTATCTCCAAAGAATCGTTTTCTAAAGTAAATTACTTATTTACTTAACTAAATATTATTTATATATATAGATAACAATATAAAGTTAATTAAAAGGTCACAAGAAGGCCAAGAGTAATTGACTACAGGAGCCCGAGGGTCGTAAGGACGAGGGGGATAATTTCCCGGTTGCACTTACTTTCAAAATGGCGCGGGATCGCGAGGCCGACATTTCCCGAGGACGCTTACATCAAAGGTGCCGACAGAGAGTTGGACTTCTGGTTGATCCTTATTCTGTGTCCGGGCCTTCGGCCCTCCGCCCGGCTCGGGGATAAACATTTTCGTGTTTCAAAAAAATGGTGCTATTGAGATCATTTTCAAACTTGTCGCTTCATGTGTCTTTGTTTACGTTTTTTGACTATTTCCGGAACAGGAAAGTGACATATATTTAAATATTTTAAAAAAGGAATAGTAAGAAATACAAATTTTCTATTGTACCTTATTGTACCTCTACTATTTTTCACGATATTTATCTTTGTATTCGTGCGTAAAACACGGTTCAGATTCGTTTTTTGACTTTTGTTGTCTTCCTGTGTGGGCTGAGGAAGACCAGTGAGGAAGACATCGTTATTAGTAATGTAGTAAAACGATTCAAAGCTTGTCCAAAAGAACGTTTCCTTTTTTATTCATTACCGTTTGTATTGTGGCTATTGTGCGAAAGCACCTAAGGTCATTTTCTGTCATTTGTGTCATTTATAATATATTATATTTATAGCGATATTCCTAGATGAATCACGACGAAAAACGACGATACGAGTCAACATTGTATCCACCATAGATACCACATTAACTGGTGCTAAAGCAGATGCGGCCACAGACATATTAGTTTCGACTATAAAATCCCAAATCAGTAACATTTTCTCGTCCTTTTCATCTATAACTTCGTTAGGATCTGTCTTTTGATAAAAAGAAACATTCATCCGCCGAAACTTGCACACTTCGAATTATCAAACTTCGCCGAAGCAGAAAGAACTAAAAATTAATGGTATATGAAATCTTACCTCGAAGTATGCGCCTGAAATAATCTTTATAATACATGGAGATCTTACATTATCAGGCTTCTTCAACAACCTAGTACAGACTGGAAACATGCACATTCGCCTTTGATCTAGCAAATCCATGAAACTAAAATGACCATAAAGCAACTCTAGCCGAAAAAAACGGTAAACTAGGCACAGTGAAATTACATTTATTTGAAAAATCACAACAGTGTAAATAAATAAATAAATAAAGTTAGATTTAGAAAACACGTCTGCTTGCCATCCCTGTTCACTCAACGCCTCCATCTTTGGAAATGATCATCCTTCGCGCGAGCGTTTGATAATATAGTTTTGTCGCAAAGCATTCTGGGAAGAGCGCATCCTTTGACTTCTGGTCCCCCCCCCCCTGCCACTACGCCACTGGCTCTTTACCATATAATCGAAAATGATTCTGTAATAGAATTGAAACACTGCACGTCCTCACAGATTAGCGTTAAGTTGTCGCGAGAATATCTCGTGCACTTAAGTTGGATAGAACTTGCCTCCAATCCCTGTGCGGCTCGATAGCTCAACAGGTAGAGCGGCGGACCGGAATCCCGAAGGTGCGAGTTCAAATCCCGCTCGAGTCAGCCGAAATTTTTCGGTTGACTTTAGCAGTGTAAGACATCATGAAAAATTTTCTCATGTTTCTGAGGATGATTCTGTAATAGAATTGAAACACTGCACGTCCTCACGGATTAGCGTTAAGTTGTCGCGAGAATATCTCGTGCACTTAAGTTGGATAGAACTTGCCTCCAATCCCTGTGCGGCTCGATAGCTCAACAGGTAGAGCGGCGGACCGGAATCCCGAAGGTGCGAGTTCAAATCCCGCTCGAGTCAGCCGAAATTTTTCGGTTGACTTTAGCAGTGTAAGACATCATGAAAAATTTTACTATGAAGAACTTATAAGGCGATATATGCCATATATGGCACGGGCCCTCTTGTGACCTACTGCCAAGTATAAACATTTTTCTTTTGTCTTGGCTAATTAGTTCCACTCGAGAGCTTGCGAGACAAAAGAAATGTCGCTTCGCGCGACATTTTTCGCCAAGTGGAAAACCGCCTTTTATAGTGCTATATTTGTGAGAGCTTCATAATATTCTTCGCCATAATTTACAATGGGAGAGACAGAAGTTACAACGCCTGAGGACACAACTAATACTGATGAAAATACTCCCCTGTTAGGAGAAGAACATGAAGATCATCTATTGAGATTATACAAAACAAGAAACAGATTGACGTTTGCTGCATTTGCTTTGACTTACTTCACTTTGTCTGCATCTTATTCTGTTATAGCACCATTCTATCCAGACGAGGTAAGCCTACAATATATATATATATATATATATATATATATATATATATATATATATATATATATATATATATATAAGAATGTCAGAGTCAAAATCATATAGATTAGAGTGCTCAATACCGAAGCAGAGCGGATATAACAATAATAAAAGACAAACTTGGTTACTTCATTCGAATTTTATTTCACTACAGACTGTTTCGTATGGCAAGTAATACTTGCCACACTCATCAGGTGAATACTGTATTCACCTGATGAGTGTGGCATATATATATATATATATATCGATCGTGACAATAAAAATATTGTCCCTCAAGCGATAAAACTGATATCACCTTGTCCCTCATGTGATAACCTATACATACATATATATAAATATATATATATATATACTCTAACTATATTTGCTCTAACTATATGTTATCGAGCATGTATAGGTTATCACATGAGGGACGAGGTGATATCAGTTTTATCGCTTGAATATATATATATATATATATATATATATATTCCAGAACAACTGTAAAAGTGTAAATTTAACAAACTTTATTCATGATTCATCAACGTTTTACAGTTGTCAATGGACCACTATTAAATCCTTGCATCTTGATAAAGGGGCTTCTCCCTGAAATGTGGATGAAGAAAGTTTGCTAAATTTACAGTTGTTCTGATTGAATTGAGATTTTATATAATATATATATATATATATATATATATATATATATATATATATCACATAAAATCTAGCACATAAAAACTCTTCAGAAAATTATTTAGTCTAAATCAACTCAGTCTACACCATATACGTGCACCCGTACGAAAACGAAAGATCTAAAAAGTTCTAGTCATATAAGACTTCAATAGTCTGTCAAAGGTCCTGCAAGACCTTTGTGCTGCGATTGTCTTGAAGAAAAGTCTTGAAAGGTCTTGAGTAGATCTATTGGATAGATTCGGCAAAGTATTTTGCCTTAAAGGTCTAGATATATGCCACAAGGTCTAGCAATTGACGTCATTCACCGCATGGTAGCTCACAAAATTTGCGCTGTGATACAAATTCGCATGAGTTTTGTTGCCAGTTTTGCTCAAAAGGTCAGCTAAATTGATGCCGTTTTGAAATATCTTTTACAGTTGTCTGATCGGATTGCGTGCACATTTAAACTAGAAAAAATTGCCTTTGAACCTTTTGGCAGGAAATAGCAAAAAATACAATTATTATCATCGAATAAGGACGTTGTAGACTTGTAGCAGTAGCAGTTCTCGCATCAAACCCAATACTGTAATAGCCAAACCCAATAATACCTATATTCAGTCCTAAAACTAAATAAAATATATTGTTATGTGCAACTATTAAACTTTTCCAAATTCAAGTGCTTGCAGCTAAATTCAATCGGTCAAGTGTCTACTGTCACCATCTTGGTGCCTGGCATAACGCCAATCTTGTCGTGCGTAACGCCGTTGATTCGGGAATACATAGGATATTAAATTGCACGTTGCCTCTTCGGATTCAGTTGAACCTGTTAGGCGAATGTCTTAAACTAAAGAAAGAAGAAAGATGGAAAAGTGTGCTGGTATTTGCCTTTAAAGCTATTGTTTCAGGCTGCCAACATTCTCTTAAATGTTTACAAAGAAGCATGATAATTAACAATCGGACAATCGGCGCCACTCAGGGGGCGATTACATGGACCGGTGTCACAGGAAATTCGCCCCCCCCTGTAAATTCGCCCCCCTCCCCATGGGGGGGTGTGAATTTCCTAGGAATATCGCCCTCCCCATGGGGGGGGGGGTGAATTTCCTAGGAATATCGCCCTCCCCATGGGGGGGGTGGTGAATTTCCTAGGAATATCGCCCTCCCCATGGGGGGGGGGGTGAATTTCCTAGGAATATCGCCCTCCCCATGGGGGGGGGGTGAATTTCCTAGGAATATCGCCCTTCCCATGGGGGGGGGGCGAATTTTCTAGGAATATCGCCCTCCCCATGGGGGGGGGGGTGAATTTCCTAGGAATATCGCCCTCCCCATGGGGGGGGGCGAATTTCCTAGGAATATCGCCCCCCTTTAGGAATTTCGCCCCCCCCTTCTCGATTTCGATTTAAATTCAAAACATGACAAGAACATTGTTTAGTAAATTTAATATCTTATAAAAATTATACTAGTTGACTATATAAAAATAACCTGCAGTGCTAGATTCGGTAGATTCAAGGGATCGTCAAACAATCCCGTTCAACCCCGTGAAGTTATAGACAATAGAAAGTTGGAAAAGCTGGTACAGCGGCGAACTATATAACAGCTAAAGTCATGGCGTTAAACAGATCGATCGACATATCGCAAAGCCTGTCTGGTCAATACTGCGACGCCAAAAATAACAGTTCTACCTCTGGAACCAGGGTACTCTTATGAAAGATAGAAGTCCTTCCGATTCTGAAGGGACTTTAAGATCCTGACAACGGACTACGGCTACGGCAGGAAGTTTAAGAGTGGTATTAAATAGTGTTGTATTTATACATTCATAATCGCACGGACTCATTCTGTTCTTAAATTCTTGATGAAAAACACTTGTTCAATCTATGTTAGTCGCGAAAGTAAGGTTAAACTTTCCCAAGGCTTCTGTAGTGACTCGGGTTCCGCGTTGTCTATGCAACGTGAAAATGCTTTTTCACGTTGTCAACAGAGTCACGACGACGTGAAAATTATACTCTTGGGAACCGACGTCGTTTGCAAACGTTCTTTGTATATGACATAAAATTCTAGTGTTCAAACACGTTGCCGTGGTAGTTTTATCTCGACTGGCTTCCAGAATGCATGTGTTGTTGGCAATATAAATGTTTGCCAATTTGGGCGATTTACGTTTTGCGACTAAAAGGGGGAGGGCGAAATTCCTAAAGGGGGGCGATATTCCTAGGAAATTCGCCCCCCGGGAGGACGTTTTATATTTATACTTATGATATTGATTACCTTGCAAGCAAATGTTTAAAAGAACGTGATAAAAGTATGGTTTCCATGATTATACGTATTTTTTGAGTTAGAATAACGACAATATCAATGCAGAAATACAGGGGAAAATGGCCCTGGCATCGGCTGGTCACGTGACACCCAGAATTTTGGGGTGTTTTGGCAAGAAAATTTATGCGGTCTTTGTGTTTCGTTTTTGTATAATACGTATACATGAATAATAAATAAGAAATATTTAACGCTCTGCCGAATCACTCATGTGAACCTTTATCATAAATGCAACTGGCTAGCATTATTCATCATGATACTCCCCACGATTATCCAGGATACATTTAAATGTCGGGAAGAAACATATATCTAATGTTGTTCTTGACTTTAAGCAAAGCTATCGTTACAATTCTTTGGATGAACTTCGCAGAGTGGATTTATTGCAATTCATATTTTGATGAATAAATTACACTGTATCCGAATTAATCAAGTTTTTAAACCGGCCAATCCGATTATAGAATCGACCAGCCGATGCCAGGGCCATTTTCGCCGACTCCCAACGTGGAGGCAAAATGCCCTGGGGACGAGGTTGCGTGACACCGCATGAGTTTACGAAACGATTGCATGGAGCGGGCTAGCCCGGTTAGCCGGGATGATTTCAGGCTGAAATTCGCAATTATCAAGTAAATAAGGGCAAAGTTACGTTAGTTTCACTTCAGTTTTACACTAATTAGTCTCACTGAGTCTGTTATTTATTTTGTAAGCCCATCGTCAATAAAAACATTGTTAAAGTCTTAGCTAACCCAAGAAAGCGTCTTCTCGAAGACTAATTAATTTATTAAATCTTCGCTTTGATCACGAAACACACAAACAATGACGTTGATGTTCTATTTCAGTTCCTTTCAGCACTATTTATTCACACAATCAAGCAAACGAACGCGTATCGAAGCGAGTTCAACAGTTTTTCAGCCCGGTTTACAGGTGTAACAGGACCAGATGCCCCCCTTCAAAATGCCCCCCGGGGCATCTGGTACTAGGATCAGATGCCTCCCTCAGGACCAGATGCCCCCCTCAGGACCAGATGCGCCCCTTGTGAAATCCTTTAAAATACTTCTTAAACCAAATTCGAAATGTATTGAAACTGTTTCGAAACAAACAATAAAACTCTTAGATGGTTAAACGATTTCGCAAGCGTTCGATAGACCTTGAAATGTCTCCCAAAGCGCCAATGAAATGTTAATCGCGGTCGGTGGCAATGATTAATGTATTTGTTTTTCTATTTTTGAAACTGAGTGCTTCGGAGAAAAACCCGTGCCGAAATAGTGCCTTTTTCAGAGTATACCACCCCCGAAAACAGAGGTCTATTTCAACGCTTCGAAACATCAACTCAACGATAGTGCTGTGCAAACTCCGGTTTTTCAGCTCCGGCTCCGGCTCCGGCTGCTTTACAGCTCAAATATCCGGTCCGGCTCCGGCTTCTTTGGTAAGTTGGTTCACAACTGGGGATAAAGTCCAACCGGATATTATTCGGCTCATCTTTGTCCCCAGGGTCTTTTCCCGGTGAAAGCTGTGAAACTGTCAAGCGACTCAAGCAAACGTAATGCGACAACTAGCAATGGCAGGAATGATGAAAACTTAATAGAACCAAATAAAGTTACACTACTACAAATAATAAAATACAACAAAGCATAAATTGCCAAGGGTTTTTCAAACTTTTTATAATTAAATTTTAATGAACGCTAAACGACCAATGTTGCCTGGAAGGAATGCGCAACGCTTCTTTGAGACGATGTTCCCCGTCAATGAAAAGACTCGTTCAGAAGTAACAGAGAACGATGAACAAGAAAGATATGAGAGAGCTAGAACGCGCCAAAGCAGGTCATTCGTTTTTGTGGCGATACCAATAATCCAATAAATACTGAGCATTAACTTTGCCGTCTTGGGATCTGACTGGTATCACTGGTGTTAAGGTGCCTGGTTGCCGTTCAACAGCTCCACTTGCACTCCCCATGCGCTCACTCACAAGTCAGTGTTGTCCGCAGTGACCCTTTATATGGTTTATGAGCTGCATTTCTTAACATTCTGAATTTTCAGCCGGAGCTGGGAGAACTACGGCTCCGGCTCCGGCTGACCAAAAAACGCCGGAGCTCCGGCAGAACTCCGGCCTTCGGCGCTCCGGCGTACAGCACTAACCTTTTCAAGACCTTTCCTAGGTCTTTCATTTTCTTACGGGTGCCTTGGGCACAGGTACTACCAGGTACAACGTTCAGACTATAGTACCCATCGGATTGCACTGCATGGACACAGGCACTCAGTCTAAACGCTGCCTTAAAGGTCAAAAATGATATTCCCATTAAGGTTATCAGTGCAAAAATGATAACATAATACTAGTAGCAACTTGCAAACTAAAGCACTTTATAGTAACTTAGTCTAAGCTAGGCTGAAATACAGAAAAAAATGCTTTATTATGCAACTCTGTCGCGCTATCTCTTTGACCCTTTATAGTCTATTGGCCACGTTTAAAAATTTTATTCTGGCTGCCAGATGATTTTATTCAGCATATGGGAAGGTCTCGGGCTATTGAAAGGGATACTGTAGAATCCCGAAAGAAGTGCCCCCCCCCTTACTTTTGGTTTTATCCGCTGTTGGGGGTCGCTACTTTCAGGGGGCCGCTACTTACAGGGGGCTGCTACTTTCGGGTGGTAAAATACGTTAACATACTGTAGGAATATTCTTCTTTGTTCCTTCCTATTTACCACATTTAATATGCTTTAAATTAGTTTTTCCTTATGCCATTTCAGCTCTGACATTATACACTTTGGTACATTGATAGTTGAAACTTAACACTTTCAAGTTAATCAAGCAATGACTTTGGGGCTGCTACTTACGGGGGCCCGCTACTTTTGGAAATTTTGTAGGCATCTCAAATTTGTTGCTACTTTCGGCGGGGGGGGGGGGGGGGGGTGGTGTTACTTTCGGGATTCTACGGTAACTGGCACATTTTTTATATTCTGCAGTTGGGAGCCACTACTGTAATTTGGAGACTCTATTTTATCTGTGTACTGTATACAGCAATTCATTGTTAGTGCAATTGAAGCAGCAATTTCTGAAGTTTAATTAGTCATGTGTACTTGTATTGTTGTTGTTAGGCCAAGGAGAGAGGTGCTGGTGGAGAGGTGGTTGGACTTATATTTGGTATGTTTGCACTTGTCACATTCGTTGTTTCTCCAGTTGTCGGAGTTCTGGTAAGTATAGAAATTTACACACTGTTGACAACCATATGTCACACAACTCACTAATACAAAACACTCAAAATTGGGTTTTTTTTCATTAAAACTTTCCTAGAAGTAATATATCAACAACAAGTTTGAGTGTTTCATCAGGGGATCCAAACCCGAGAAAACATGATGAAAGCACGAGGCCGAAGGCCGAGTGGTTTTATTGTTTTCGAGTGTTTGGATTCCCCTGATGAAACACGATAAACGAGTTGTTGATATGGCATCTCAATCGAGTGATTTCAATTGAAAAATGCAATTCAAATAAACCCTCATGAGATTTTATTCATGAGTGTGTGTAAAATTTATTCATACAGCAACTTGTTTGTTTTGCATCGATAATTAAGATCTTAAGAATTAGATGAACACCGGTTTTCATCTGATATCTTGGGCTTTACTGGAGTATCCAACTTCAATCATGTGATTGAATGAACTATTGTAATTGGCTGATTATCTCATGAATTATTAATGAGTTTGAGATGTATGAGTAATCAATAGGCTGATTAAAAAAAATTTCTGTAGAACGAAATTTTTTAAAAATTAACAAACATGATTTTTCCGGGAAAAAAATTATTCCTTCTACAGAATTTTTTAAAATCGACCTATTGATTACTCATACTTCAAGAAACGTTTTAATGAAAAAAAAATTGGAGGTCACAAATGTTTTTTCCGAGTTAAATTAGTTTGAATAGGGCATTTGAATTAGTTTGAGGAGAGCATCCTCAATCTCTAATTCGTCTAAATTGTAGTCCTGATATCTATCTGGCTTGAACATTGGTAAAGAGTATTGAGCGCTGGTGTTCTTGGCATCGTTTGGACTTTGGAGAGACAAGACTGCAGACAGTTTCACATTAATTAAATATAAACCCATTACTGCTTAGGATCATTATGATGAGTAAAATCTCATCTGGTGTTAGACAGTTAGGGTAACGCCATAAAGAGGCCATTTTTTGCCAGTTTAGGCAAGAATGAGTTGATCACTTTTTATGCACCAGTCAATGTAACTCCCCACCTCCCTCAACCACACCTCAACCCGGGAAAGAGAGGGTCATTCATGGCGGGCATTGGAATGGCGGGCATTGGAATGGCGGGCATTGGAATGGTGGGCATTGGAATGGCGGGCATTGGAATGGCGGGCATTGGAATGGCGGGCATTGGAATGGCGGGTATTCAGTGGCGTGGTGGCAGGGGGGCCCAGGGGGGGGGGGGGGCAAGGCCCCCCAGGATTGCAGAAGGGGCGCCAAAATTAGCAAGGGCACCAAAACTTAACAAAATAATTTCTTTGTATAGCTAGGTCTTCAATGGGGGATACACAGATCTGAAATATGTAATCTTTTGTGTTTTCTATGAAGTTTTATAATCTTCAGAATTCTGTAAAATCTCACTCCAAAATGCAGGAAATGGCGTATCAGGGACTCTAGTTTCCAAAATGTTCCAGGGGAGCATGTCCCCGGACCCCCCTAGAGGTTTGGCACTACTTTGGCGTTGTTTGTTGTAATATTGTATATTGCTACTTGAGTTATCTTAAAACAAAAAATGTGACCATTTATCAAATACAGTAATGTCTTTCTTTCTTTTTTTCATTATTTTTTTTTTTTTTTTTGGGGGGGGGGGGGGGGGGGTGTGCCAAAGCTAATCTGGCCACCCCAGCCTAAAACTTGCCACCACGCCACTGCGGGCATTAATTGGAAGGCGGGCATTGGAATGGCGGAGACTTGGACTTTGCAACCTAGTAATGCACCTATCAATGTTAAGCCCCAGGGGGGGGGCAACCCACGGGATATTGACTGATCAACAAATCCCAACACAGGGAAATTTGATTTTCTTGAGAAGCTCGAGACATAATATTATATTTTAGCACTTGATATCTCCCAGGGAGGTGTATTTTGACCAACAAGGCTATTCTACTGCATGGGGAATTTGATGATTCCCCCCCCCAAAGAAGTAAATATTCCCTTGGGTTGCCTGCCCCCCCCTCCTCCCCTCAACCCTGGGGCTTAACATTGATAGGTGCATAAAGTTGAACCATTATTCTCACCCCACTTATTGCTGCCTAGGAAGGCTGAGGGTTCTCCAAGTAAAATCGTTTGGTGTTACAGTAAGACAACAAAGGGGCTATTTTGTGTTTAGCTCAGACAGGAATGGGAAAATATAATAGGTATTTGCTAGTGTAAGGTCATTCAATAGTAAACGTGAGAGTGAAGTGAACTAAATATTTTTTGTTTGATTGTGTTACTCAGATCCCAATCATTGGAGTTCGGTTTTTCTTATTCTCTGGAATGTTTGTATTTGCTGTAGCTCAATTCTTGTTTGGGTAAGACTACATTGGAGACAGTGGGGCCTCGCTATAACGCGCGTCGTTTAATATAACGCGCGACTCGGTATAACGCGGGTGATCCTTGGACCCAATAGACCTTTCCCCACGAAAGGTGTGGATAACGCGTTTTGTTATATAGCTAGAGTTTCACTGGATGCAACGATGACTGTCATTGGTTGGTTTGTGGTCACATGACCTTTGCTAAATTTCAATGTCTACCGAGCGGGCAATAATTGAGAACTTATTGCCTGCTCGGTCAATAAGTTTTCAATTGTTGCTCGCTAGAACTTTGAACTCTTCACGGCATCCTATAAACAAAAGCTTGTTTGGTACAAAAAAAAGAATATTTATAAGTCTTCAAACAATGTGTGAAGATTAACTGGAGAAATGTATTGCTGTTCTTTTGTTCTTGAGACTCATATTTGTTTGGTTGAAGTGAAATTACGGAGCCAGGCGAAATGTTTTGGTAAGTCTTTATAGCGTTTGTCTTTTGTGTACTTTCCCTTGATAAACGTCGAAATTATTCAGCAAAACTCAAGCTATATAACAAAACACTTAATGTCTGCTCCCTTGGGAAACAGTTAGTTTTGCTTTCCCTCAAGTCTCGATGTTTCCCTCGACTTCGTCTCGGGAAATATCAAGACTCTCGGGAAATATCAAGACTCTAGGGAAAACAATACTGTTTCCCTCGGGAGCAGACATTAACTGCATAGTGTGATTTGATTGGTTCTCGGAAAAGTTCGGACAACTTTGGACATTAGCCAATCAGATTTGAAAAAAGAAAGATCATGTGATCCATTTACCTCAAGTTTACCACCGCTAAATATTCCGCAATATTAGTGACAGAATTGATGTGTAATATGGCGCTGAGACTGAAGTTTGTAAACTTTTTATTTATGCTCAGTGGAGACAATTCGATCTTGATAGCTGACGATCGCTGGTCATCCTGAAAAATTGCGATCATTACGCCGATAAAACGACAACATTGCGAGAAATGAAAACCACGCTCAAAAATCTTCTTTTAATTCTATTTTGTTGAAGTCTTGAGTGGACGTCAAGCTTCTTCAGTCGTGATTCGGATTTTTACTTAGAATCGAACAGAAAGTGCTTCTGGCACAGCATATCCTCTCATCTTGAAATGATGATTAACGTTAATTGTGAAATGGCCTAGAATTAGAACAATAATTTTCAATTTTAAAGAACTAATTCCCTCCACTCCGACCTCACCTCTAAACTTGACCCTAAACCTAAGCGCAACTCACTGGCAACCCTAAACCTAACCACAACCCTCCAGGAAGAAAGTCCTGCCTCTCAGACCCCAACCACAACACCACATGCGGGATGTTAAACGAAAACAATAGGGGGAGTCTCACTTGAGTATCATGATAATCAGATTATCATGATACTCAAGTGAGATGATAGTTGGGAAGAACTGAGAACGAGATTTGGCCGTACCTTGCAATAACACGCTTCATTTATAACGTGGTCACCACTAAGGACCCCAACTACCGCGTTAATATAGCGAGGCTCCACTGTATATTGTATTTTTATTCGTTTTATATACTCTATCTAATGACAGGCAATTCTTAGTTGTCAAAAGAAGGGAGAATGGGTTAAACAGAGTAAGTTGTAATCCATATTCTTTTTCAAGGTTTTTAAACAGAATGCCAAAAGGAACAATGTTTATTACATATTCATTTATTCTTCGAGCTTTTGCTGGTGCTGGTGGAGCAGCTGTCATGACAGCTGCCATTGCTTTTTTGGCACAGTGTTTTCCAGACAATATTGCAACTGTAATGGTAAGGCATGTTCTAGACTTGAACCAGTTGTGTTATACACTAACTATAATATTATATACTAGCTAACTAAAGACGTTAATTATTTTACTGTTTTATCAGGGTGGCCTGGAGTTGTTCACTGGGCTTGGTCTTACATTAGGACCTCTCATAGGGGGAGTTCTTTATGAAGTAAGTATGCGTTGTCAACTATCAACATCAGTAATCTTCAGCTGCAGTACAGGTGCAGTGCAGTGCAGTGCAGTGCAGGTGCAGTACAGGTGCAGTACAGGTGCAGTACAGGTGCCGTGCAGGTGCAGTACAGGTGCAGTGCAGTACAGGTGCAGTGCAGGTGCAGTACAGGTGCAGTGCTGGTGCAGTGCAGGTGCAGTGCAGGTGCAGTGCAGGTGCAGTACAGGTGCATTGCAGTGCAGGTGCAGTGCAGGTGCAGTGCAGGTGCAGTGCAGGTGCAGTGCAGGTGCAGTGCAGGTGCAGGTGCAGTGCAGGTGCAGTGCAGGTGCAGTGCAGGTGCAGTACAGGTGCAGTACAGGTGCAGTGCAGTGCAGGTGCAGTACAGGTGCAGTACAGGTGCAGTGCAGGTGCAGTACAGGTGCAGTGCAGTGCAGTGCAGGTGCAGTACAGGTACAGTGCAGGTGCAGTGCAATACAGGTGCAGTGCAGTGCAGGTGCAGTACAGATGCAGTGCAGTGCAGGTGCAGTGCAGGTGCAGGTGCAGGTGCAGTACAGGTGCAGTGCAGTGCAGTGCAGTGCAGTGCAGGTGCAGTGCAGGTGCAGGTGCAGTGCAGTGCAGGTGCAGTACAGGTGCAGTACAGGTGCAGGTGCAGTACAGGTGCAGGTGCAGTACAGGTGCAGTGCAGTGCAGGTGCAGTACAGGTGCAGTGCAGTGCCGGTGCAGTGCAGGTGCAGTACAGGTGCAGTGCAGTGCAGTGCAGGTGCAGTACAGGTACAGTGCAGGTGCAGTGCAATACAGGTGCAGTGCAGTGCAGGTGCAGTACAGGTGCAGTACAGGTGCAGTACAGGTGCAGTGCAGGTGCAGTGCAGATGCAGTGCAGTGCAGTGCAGTGCAGATGCAGCAGGTGCAGTACAGGTGCAGTGCAGTGCAGGTGCAGTGCAGGTGCAGTGCAGGTGCAGGTGCAGTGCAGTGCAGGTGCAGTGCAGTGCAGGTGCAGGTGCAGTGCAAGGCAGGTGCTGTACAGGTGCAGTGCAGTACAGGTGCAGTGCAGTGCAGTGCAGGTGCTGTACAGGTGCAGTGCAGGTGCAGTGCAGGTGCAGTGCAGTACAGGTGCAGTGCAGTGCAGGTGCAGTGCAGGTGCAGTGCAGGTGCAGTGCAGGTGCAGTGCAGGTACAGTACAGGTGCAGTACAGGTGCAGTGCAGGTGCAGTGCAGGTGCAGTACAGGTGCAGTGCAGTACAGGTGCAGTGCAGGTGCAGTGCTGGTGCAGTGCAGGTGCAGTGCAGGTGCAGTACAGGTGCAGTGCAGTGCAGGTGCAGTGCAGGTGCAGTACAGGTGCAGTACAGGTGCAGTGCAGTGCAGTGCAGTGCAGTGCAGTGCAGGTGCAGTGCAGGTGCAGGTGCAGTACAGTGCAGGTGCAGTACAGGTGCAGTACAGGTGCAGGTGCAGTACAGGTGCAGGTGCAGTACAGGTGCAGTGCAGTGCAGGTGCAGTACAGGTGCAGTGCAGTGCCGGTGCAGTGCAGGTGCAGTACAGGTGCAGTGCAGTGCAGTGCAGGTGCAGTACAGGTACAGTGCAGGTGCAGTGCAATACAGGTGCAGTGCAGTGCAGGTGCAGTACAGGTGCAGTACAGGTGCAGTGCAGGTGCAGTGCAGATGCAGTGCAGTGCAGTGCAGTGCAGTGCAGATGCAGCAGGTGCAGTACAGGTGCAGTGCAGGTGCAGTGCAGGTGCAGGTGCAGTGCAGTGCAGGTGCAGTGCAGTGCAGGTGCAGTGCAAGGCAGGTGCTGTACAGGTGCAGTGCAGGTGCAGTGCAGGTGCAGTGCAGTACAGGTGCAGTGCAGGTGCAGTGCAGTGCAGGTGCAGTGCAGGTGCAGTGCAGGTGCAGTGCAGGTGCAGTGCAGGTGCAGTGCAGGTACAGTGCAGGTGCAGTGCAGTGCAGGTGCAGTGCAGGTGCAGTGCAGTGCAGGTGCAGTACAGGTGCAGTACAGGTGCAGTGCAGTGCAGGTGCAGTACAGGTGCAGTGCAGTGCAAGTGCCGTGTAGATGCAGGTGCAGTACAGGTGCAGTGCAGGTGCAGTGCAGGTGCAGTGCAGGTGCAGTGCAGGTGCAGTGCAGTGCAGGTGCAGTGCAGGTGCGGTACAGGTGCAGTGCAGGTGCGGTACAGGTGCAGTGCAGGTGCAGTGCAGGTTCAGTACAGGTGCAGTACAGGTGCACTGCACCTGCACTGCAGTGCAGTAGCGCAGTGCGGGCGCAGTACAGGTGCAGTACAGGTGCAGATGAAGTGCATGTGCAGTATAGGTACAGTGCAATTGCAGTTGCGGGTGCAGTGCAGGTGCAGTGCAGGTGTAGGTGCAGTGCAGGTGTAGGTGCAGTGCAGGTGTAGGTGCAGGTGCAGTGCAGTACAGTACAGTACAGTACAGTACAGTACAGTACAGTACAGTACAGTACAGTACAGTACAGTACAGTACAGTACAGTACAGTACAGTACAGCAGCGCACAAGGTGCAGTGCGCAAGGTGCAGTGCGCAGGTGCAGTGCAACAGGTGTGGTGCAGATGCCGTGTGCAGTTGTACATTTTCTATTTTAAAACCTGCTAATATATTTTTCTAGTATGGAGGTTTTGGAATGCCTTTCTTTGTCTTAGCAGTAGTGATGCTGGGTACTCTTCCTATTACTGCATGCATCTTGCCTCCTGTACATCAAGGTAGGAAACGTGAAACTGTCTTTTTGTGCTTGAAACAACTGTTTAGCTTGAACGTAAGAGCGCGTCACATTTAAAACAAAAAGATGGACACTGTAACTGTAACTGTAAGACACAGTGTGGAGTAAGCTTACAGAGGTACAGATAGGAATTATGGGGCACAGGGGTTGAGGGGTATATTGATTCTCACAACAAATGAGAGGTAATGAGAAAGTTGTATGGGCGTATGCATGTTTTTTTTACGGGGGAGGAGTGGCCAAAGGTAGTCTAAGATAGGCAGCGCATATGTGTATATATATATATATATATATATATATATATATATATATATATTTAACAATTATACCATGAGTTCGAGTCGTATATGAGCTCATAGCCAACGAGGCGCTTCGCCGAGTTGGCTATGAGTTCATATGCGACGAGAGCGAATGGTATAATTGTTTTATAATATGGCAAAATATGTTAGCATAATTAATGCAAAATTGTTGATTTATTGCAATAAATTATATTAATTGAATATCCGCCACGTATGAGCTTCCGTCATGCGTATTGTAGTTTATGTTTTCAAGTTTCTTGCTGGGTTGAAAACAGCTTCAGAATTTTCTCTCAGAGCCAAAAAATACTTTGAAAAGATTGAATGAAGAATAAAAACAGCATTGAAAAGTCAAAAGGTGGGTGGTTTATTTCTTAATCTGTCGTGGTTGTGAATCTTTGGCTTTTTAAATGAACAAAGAAGCTAAAAATATAATTATAAATAGCGAAAATTACGCGTTGTTTTTCAATATTTCTATCCTGAAAGAATAACACAGTTTTTATCCATCTGAATGACTTATTACTTCAAAAACCCACTTTGTTGAGTAATAATAATGGTTGTACTCATAAATATGTGTTGTTAGTTCAATTCTTGTGGATTTTAATTTGTCTGACAAAACATTGTCAACCTGACAATTCAAAACGGATTTTTAAAGTCTTAAGACGATTTTTAAAGTGGATTTACCATCTTAACTTTGTAAATTGTGCTTTTGGGTTGTGTATTTTGTGTTAAATGTTAGTATCTCCTTCTTAGCTCAAGTTTTTCTGAGCTATACGTTGAAAAAAACAGCCAGTTTCATCTGCAATAGTTTAAGAAAACTACGCCGCCATTTTGTTTTTCACTACTCGCTGTATATGAGCTGATATACAGTTAGTAATGCAGCCAATCAGATTGCAAGATAGCTCATATATCATTAGTAGCTATATTATATATATATATATATATATATATATATATATATATATATATATATATATATATATATATGAAATATTTAAAACACGAGCAGTAGTGTTTTATCAGATTTAAAACACGAGGCGATAGCCGAGTGTTTTAGATCTGATAAAACACGTACTTCGAATGTTTTAAATAGCTTCAAAAACGACCCATTTGGTAAGTTCATTGGCGTAGTAAGTTTGAAAAATAAAGTTGCCTAAGCCGAGAAAATCAAAGCTAAAGTTTATGTAAATCAGGAGGTTTCTTTTTCAGAAATAAAAAATCTATTTTATATATATATATATATATATATATATATATATATATATATATATATATACGTTTAATGGGAAATAGAAACTAAAAAAAACTTAAAATTGTATTACTCGAGTTTCACGCTGTAAAGTAATCGAGTAATAGAATTTTAAGTTTTTGTATCTGCGCAACGCGCAGATATATTGCTATCGTGTTGTGTGTTTGTGTGTGTGTTAACTTTTTGGTGTAACCGCTGACCTGTAATGTGTGCAGTAGTGTGACTTTATATTCCTCGCGCCATGTTGTATGAACTAAGGAGCGAGACGAAGAACAACATTATTTTCGAAGAAAGTCAATTGCAATGCTGTATGATTGGAGTAGTATGATTCAGGGATACTTTAAAATGATCGCGTCTGACCATACGCCAAGTGATAGCTTAATAATGCAATTTGATATTTGCGCTCAAATAGATTTTTCTCCGTTGCTATTCTATACGATTTGTTCTAATTTACATATGTTGTACAGAATTTAACGCTCTATCTAATCGTACAAGTTTCCCAAATGGCACAAACCTACAGACGATTGATTTACTTTAAATATGACCGCGTTCGACCGTACGCCAAGTAAATAGTGTAATAATGCAATTTGATATTTGCGCTCATCTCAATTCAAATATACTTTCCTCCGTTGCTATTCTAATACGATTTGTTTTAATTCACATATGTTGTACAGAATTTAACGCTCTATCTAACCGTGCAAGTTTCCCAAATGGCACAAACCTACAGACGATTGATTTACTTTAAATATGACCGCGTTTGACCGTACGCCAAGTAAATAGCGTAATAATGCAATTTGATATTTGCGCTCATGTCAGTTCAAATAGCCTTTTCTCCGTTGTTATTCTATACCATGTTCTCTAATTCACATATGTTGTACAGAATTTAACGCTCTATCTAACCGTACAAGTTTCCCAAATGGCACAAACCTAAAGACGATTGATTTACTTTAAATATGACCGCGTTCGACCGTCCAAGTAAATAGCCGTATAATTCAATTTGATTACTTGCGCTCATCTCAGTTCAACTGATATATTTTGCTCCGTTGCTATTCTATACGATTTGTTTTAATTCACATATGTTGTACAGAATTTAACGCTCTATCTAACCGTGCAAGTTTCCCAAATGGCACAAACCTACAGACGATTGATTTATTACTTTAAATATGACCGCGTTTGACCGTAGGCCAAGTAAATAGCGTAATAATGCAATTTGATATTTGCGCTCATGTCAGTTCAAATAGCCTTTTCTCCGTACCTACACACATGGCACAAACCTACAGACGATTCAGGGGTATTTAGACCCGCGGTAGCCGTATAGCCGTTAAATTCTATATTTTCGACAAAGTTTTGCACAAAAACATTTCGGAGACAGGGAATATTGCTGATAAACTGGTTAAGTATTTTTAACGTGACTTATAGTAAATTTGTGAGTGTGATCTACCACAGTTTTTGTGAGTCATGATAAAAAATTATTAAGGTCAGAGAACGTGTACTTTCTCTTTAATTATCTTATAAGATCTCGCTATAATTATCTTATAAGATTTTTCTTAAGATCTCCAAGATCACACAAGATCTTGACATGATTCTCACATCAGCTATTGATTGACCAGGCGGGAAGCGTAATCTAATTATGAATATCAAAGCCCAGCATATTATTTTCATAAGAGCCATTGAGTCGGACACGAGAGTAAAATCATAATATTTAATAAAGTTCTAACGTTTCGTTGTTATTATCACAACATCTTCAGAGAATAATTTACATGAGTGTAATGAGACTAAATATATAATTACAGAGTTGTCATAAAATACGCATGCAATAACCAATCAGAGAGTGTTACTATAAATAAAATTACAAGCAGAAGTGACAGACAAAAAGTGAGTAAAATTATAAAAGGAAGAGTGGCGCAGAACCAATATTACCATTTAGAGAAGGTTTAAGTTTGCGAATAAGTAAGCTTTCTCGGAGAAGAAGTTCAGACTCAAAAGAACAAGAAGAAATGATTTTAAAATCATCAAATGAGACAGGGTGACCAGTGTCATGGTGATGAGAGAGAATGTTAGTGGGAGAAGGGTTAGTGCGTTTCTTTCCAGTGAGAGGTGAGATTCCCATGTGCTCCGAAACACGTGTATGTAAGTGTCGGATTGTTTCTCCGACATACGAAGCTCCGCAGCTTCGACACATAAAACGATAAACGACACGTGATCTTAGACGAAAAGGAATCTTGTCTTTGAAAGAAAAGAAATGGAAAAGCCTAACCGAAGGACGAGCAATATACCTAATGTCGATATGAGGATAAGCAGATGAGAAAAGTTTTCTCATTTGGGTTCGGATTTGAAAGAAATGTTGTCCAGTAAATGGTAAAGAAAAGTAAACAATGCGTTTAGGAACCGTAGGTATTTTAGTTGATTTTGAAAAGAACTTGTCAAGAAAAGTGGCAATGCAGCTATCAAGAAATTTTTCTGGGTAACCATTGCTAATGAAAATGCGTTTGAGCTTTTCTAGTTCGACATGAAAAATGGCATACGTAGAACAAATATTAAAACAACGGTTGAGTAATGAAAAAATCAGACCTCTTTTATAGGAGAACGGAATAAAAGAATCAAAAGAAGTCAGTAGGCCTGTAAAAGTGGGTTTGCGGTAAACACTCGTTGAAAAGCAACCACCGGAACGGTTGACATTAACATCTAAGAATGGTAAAGATTTGTTGACTTCCAATTCATGCGTAAATTTTATTTTCGGATGCTTAGAGTTTAAATAGTTAAGAAACGGAAGAACGTGATCACGAGAACGAAATAAAATGAAACAGTCATCAACATAACGGCGATAAAACAATGGTTTGAATTCAGATGGACAGTCGTTAAGCCAAATACATTCGTGATGGGAAAGAAAAATATTGGCGAAGAGAGGTCCCAGGGGAGAACCCATGGCAACGCCATCTACCTGTTGATAGACTTCACCGTTGAATAGAAAATGGCAATTTTTTACCGCTAAATTTAGAAGTTTGCGAAATTCGAAAATAGAAAAGCCGTGAAATTTAGTGGAACTAGTAAAAACCTTTTGAATTATAATGTCGATGGTTTCGTTTAATGGGATTGTTTACTTTTCTTTACCATTTACTGGACAACATTTCTTTCAAATCCGAACCCAAATGAGAAAACTTTTCTCTTCTGCTTATCCTCATATCGACATTAGGTATATTGCTCGTCCTTCGGTTAGGCTTTTCCATTTCTTTTCTTTCAAAGACAAGATTCCTTTTCGTCTAAGATCACGTGTCGTTTATCGTTTTATGTGTCGAAGCTGCGGAGCTTCGTATGTCGGAGAAACAATCCGACACTTACATACACGTGTTTCGGAGCACATGGGAATCTCACCTCTCACTGGAAAGAAACGCACTAACCCTTCTCCCACTAACATTCTCTCTCATCACCATGACACTGGTCACCCTGTCTCATTTGATGATTTTAAAATCATTTCTTCTTGTTCTTTTGAGTCTGAACTTCTTCTCCGAGAAAGCTTACTTATTCGCAAACTTAAACCTTCTCTAAATGGTAATATTGGTTCTGCGACACTCTTCCTTTTATAATTTTACTTCCTTTTTGTCTGTCACTTCTGCTTGTAATTTTATTTATAGTAACACTCTCTGATTGGTTATTGCATGCGTATTTTATGACAACTCTGTAATTATATATTTAGTCTCATTACACTCATGTAAATTATTCTCTGAAGATGTTATGATAATAACAACGAAACGTTAGAACTTTATTAAATATTATGATTTTACTCTCGTGTCCGACTCAATGGCTCTTATGAAAATAATATGCTGGGCTTTGATATTCATAATTAGATTATGATTCTCACAGTGGTGGGTTTGCGCAGATACATGTACGCATAGCGGACCTTTTGTTTTAGTTTCTATTTTCCATTAAACGTATATAGCTCCACAACTTGACTGTGTTGAGCACTATTTGTGACTTAGTGAACTCGCAAGTCCATTCAAGTATATATATATATAAATTTTCAAGAGGAACTTTATTTAATCTTCAATTACAACGTTTCGGGGCTAGCCCCTTCTTCTTCTGACCTGAAGAATGGGCTAGCCCCGAAACGTTGTAATTGAAGATTAAATAAAGTTCCTCTTGAAAATTTATATGCTGTATCTGGAACAATTTACTGAATGCTGTCTCTCTCTCTCTCTCTCTCTCTCTCTCTCTCTCTCTCTCTCTCTCTCTCTCTCTCTCTCTCTCTCTCTCTGCCTCTGCCTCTGCCTCTGCCTCTGCCTCTGCCTCTGCCTCTGCCTCTGCCTCTGCCTCTGCCTCTGCCTCTGCCTCTGCCTCTGCCTCTGCCTCTGCCTCTGCCTCTGCCTCTGCCTCTGCCTCTGCCTCTGCCTCTGCCTCTGCCTCTGCCTCTGCCTCTGCCTCTGCCTCTGCCTCTGCCTCTGCCTCTGCCTCTGCCTCTGCCTCTGCCTCTGCCTCTGCCTCTGCCTCTGCCTCTGCCTCTGCCTCTGCCTCTGCCTCTGCCTCTGCCTCTGCCTCTGCCTCTGCCTCTGCCTCTGCCTCTGCCTCTGCCTCTGCCTCTGCCTCTGCCTCTGCCTCTGCCTCTGCCTCTGCCTCTGCCTCTGCCTCTGCCTCTGCCTCTGCCTCTGCCTCTGCCTCTGCCTCTGCCTCTGCCTCTGCCTCTGCCTCTGCCTCTGCCTCTGCCTCTGCCTCTCTCTCTCTCTCTCTCTCTCTCTCTCTCTCTCTCTCTCTCTCTCTCTCTCTCTCTCTCTCTCTCTCTCTCTCTCTCTCTCTCTCTCTCTCTCTCTATATATATATATATATATATATATATATATATATATATATATATATATATCTATATATATATATATATATATATATATATATATATATATATATATGGGACCAAGGTCCGAGCTCTGCTGGGTGATCTTGTGGCATGCTACATTCTGTGTAGTTTTGAAAATCTAATATTTCAGTCTGTAGGCTTAAACTTTTAAGCTATAGCTAGAGTAGAGTAGAGCAGAGCAGAGCAGAGCAGAGCAGAGCAGAGCAGAGTAGAGTAGAGTAGAGTAGAGTAGAGTAGAGTAGAGTAGAGTAGAGTAGAGTAGAGTAGAGATAAGTTTTGTAGAATTTTTTCTTTTCTTTTTTTAGCAAGTCCTATAAACGAGGAAACTGACGGAACAACTAATACAGTTACAATTATGAAACTTCTTAAAATACCTGCCTTCGACGTCGTAGGTTAGTAGATCCATCGCTTGTCTACGGAATCACGTCAATTAAAGCCGATCACTTGGCTATTATTCACAGGGTTCTCCTTATTTCTATGTGCATCAGGTAATGAGATTTCTCTCCAGGTAATAGACCTTTCCACATGTAGTGAATGGATTACGTGATCTTCTTTTTAACAATTCTGATTGGCTAATGTTCAATGTTTGTCCGAAGTTTTGGATGTCCGAAGTTTTGCGAGAGCCAATCAAATCACTCAACGCGTTATCCACGCTCTTCATGCGGAAAGGTTATTATGGGAGGAACCTTTGGTTCATAAAATTTAGAAGCTCAAAACAGTAATTTCAGTATTCTGAAGAAGTTAAGTAAAAGAATAAAAGCACTGCTTTTCTGCATTGTTCTTTATTACTTAACATGCTGCTGCACTTCCCGTTTTAACATGCATCTAAATCACAAATCGCCGACGATCGGCGACATATGAGAACCAGGTTTTATTAATGGTACACACAATGTGAGTTGATTTGTCCATGTATGACAACATGTCCTCACGATGTTATGCCTTGCATGTTACGGTGTATTCCTATATAAAATGAGTATATTTGAATATCTTGTTTGGTATTTTATATCCTTCAAAACTCTTTCAAACCCGCCTCAAAATGCAGGAAATGCTATTCCAGAGACTCTAAAATTCAAAATTTTCTGGGGGAGCATGCCATGCCCCCGGATCCCCGTGGAAGTTGGTCCTTGCGGTGCTCTTTGCCCCACGCGTACGTATTGCCTGTTTTGCCCCCTTGTTAAATATTCTGAAAGAAACCCTGACGGCGCCCATCTCCCTAATGGCACCGCCCCTAATACGAAGCCAGTCCGACTCTGTCTTGTCTTAATCCATATCTTGGGTTTTCAAGATGTTCGTCTTCGGATTGTATTTTATCTTATATTTGTATCCTTATACGTCCAAGCATTACTATTTTCACTAATATTACAACGATCATATTTAGACGTTGTTGCCACGAAAGTATTTATAAAGATAAGTTTACCACATTGTGTTTCCACACTAAAAAATCATCTTCTTAATTGAGCTTGTTACCCTGGATAGACGTCATAGACCACAATGCATTGCGAATTCAAGATGGCGCCAAGGTTCAATGGGACTATGGAGAGAGTGAAACAATAAAGGGGTCGTTTTTGATCGGTTTAAGTAAGAATGGGTAATTACATTATAGTGTTGCATCCTTTCTTTCCAGGTTGTACTGCTGTTGCTGGTGCAATGGCAATAGGAGTTGTCGAACCCACGTTGGCTATACATCTGAAAGATCAGGTATGAATGGTGCCCATTGTTTTTTTAAGTAGCCTATCGATATTTTAATATAGTAAGGTTAGATATACTGCCGAAACAGAGAACGTAGGAGTCTAACGTTTCGAGCGAAGGCCCTTCGTCAGAGAGAAACGTGAATAAGAATATACTTTTCTTTTTTGAAATAACGTTTCTCTCTGACGAAGGGCCTTCGCTCGAAACGTTAGACTCCTACGTTCTCTGTTTCGGCAGTATATCTAACCTTACTATACTTCGATTGTTGTTTCTACATTGCCTACGCAGCACGCTACTTTTATTACACTATCGATATTTTAAGCGTTTAACTGGCACTGTCAATAGGAGTATATATAGGTCACTTTATACGATTATGTATATTTATTTATACAATAATTTGAATAGTACGTGCGTTTTTATTGGTCGATAGCCATGAACTATAAAAGGACAGATGTACAGATTACGTCACTGACGTGGTCTGATTTCTGTAAACCAATCACGGATCTTACTGCAACACCACGAGCCAATGACGTTTCTTGATTTGTATAGATCATGGATCACGTCAGATGAAGTGATATATGTTTTTCAATGCCCCGGTCTGTTAAAGTCTGTTAAAACATAATTTTTCTATTTGTATAAAAATTATTAATTTTTTGCTAATAATTACTAATTTTTTATTGTATAAAACAATTGCATTCCATTTTTTTTGTTGTCTGTTCAGTTATAGATGCACAGAGGACGTCACAACGTGATACGTGGGCCACTTTCCACGTTGTGACGTCATCTATAACTGAACAGACAACGGCAAAATGGAATCTATTTGTTAAACAGAATATAGACTGTTTATTGGCAGGTGCATGTATATTGTGTGATTATATACACAATTTACACAATATACACTATATACAGAATATAGCATTTAATAGAGTTTTCAGTATAGGAATATATAAAGTGTATATATATATATATTTAGCATATACCTCGCAGGTGAATAGTGCTTTTCGCGCAATCTGATTGGCTCCTCTAGCTCGGGATGTCCTGCACTATTCACCTGCGGGCAAAACAAGATGGCGGCCAGTTTTGCTTTGTTTACCGAGGCAGGAGATTTTGTTGATAAACAAGGGTGATGTAGTAGAATAACGAGAAAAGTCAACAAAATTAGGTAGAAGAGTGTCCCCAGGTATGTTTCTTTACAATTTTCTAGCCATTAATATATTCAAAAGTTGTATTAAAAAACTGTTTTGTCGACAAATATCGAGTACGCCAAGTGTCCAAGTTGCTAGCGACCGTGTCTTGTATAAAATACCGAAAAATATAAGAATGTTAAACTTGTCATTTCATTTATGAGGTATATGCTAAAACAATTATTCTCCTCAGTGTCGGTGAATAGTGTGGATATTCACCTCGCCGAAGCGGCTCGGTGAATATCCAGCACTATTCACCTCCACTTCGGTGAATAATTGTTAAATATATATATATATATATATATATATATATATATATATATATATATATATATATATATATATATATATACCGAGAATTGACTGTAACAAAGTGATTACAGAACTTGTCAATGGTTTTAGAGCGCTCAATACCATTACCGGTAGAGCGGATAATATTTATTTATTCGGTAGACTTGCTGTGCTACTCGGAGTTTCACGCAGTAAAGCGATCGTCAGGCAACTGACAGATCTGGTGAAGCTACTCTCTATTTACAGTGTGATATTAGGTATCGTGTTTCATGTCTGCACTTGGTTAATAGTTCGGATCGTTTGTTCAATAGTGAATTGTTCTTGACTAGCTACAGCTGCCTTGACAACATGAACTCATTCATAAACAGACACAACAGGAAAATACTAAACAAACACACGAGACACACGAACACAAACAACACAGACGACACGCGGCAGTGCAACTGCAGACAACCCGACAAATGCCCGACCGAAGGTAAATGCCTTACAAAAAGTGTGGTATACCAAGCTGAAGTTTCGACAGACAACAACGAACCAGCAAAGTACATTGGAGTTACCGCCGACGACTTCAAAACGAGATATAGAAACCACGCCAAATCATTCACTCACAAAAAATACTCAACGGAAACGGAACTGTCTAAACACGTATGGAAATTGAAAGCAGCAAAGAAACCATTTTCCATCATATGGTCGCTTCTTAAGAATGTTCCCGCCTACAAAGCTGGTTCCAGAAGGTGCAACCTTTGCCTCGAGGAAAAACTAACAATTATGAAAAACAAGAACAATTCACTATTGAACAAACGATCCGAACTATTCACCAAGTGCAGACATGAAACACGATACCTAATATCACACTGTAAATAGAGAGTAGCTTCACCAGATCTGTCAGTTGCCTGACGATCGCTTTACTGCGTGAAACTCCGAGTAGCACAGCAAGTCTACCGAATAAATAAATATATATATATATATATATATGTATGTAATGTTTACAACACGAGCGGCCGTGTTGTATTGAATATACAATCACGAGCCGAAGGCGAGTGATTGTATATTCAATACAACAAGGACGCGAGTGTTGTAAACAACTTGTGAAATGAATAAATAGTAAAAATCCCTTTGGGATATTGAGATGCTAATTTGCTAATTAGTTACAAGCACTAGTGGTTGTATCAGAAGAGTATACATCCACTAGTGGTTGTAACTAATTAGCATCATTGGTTTTAGTTTGTTTGGGGTTTACAGGGGTATACATGTGACGTAATTTCTGAAATTGGATTGGCTGCAAAACTCATGAATTAGTAATGAATTTCACAAATATATATATATATATAGTCACTATATACAGTCACTATATACAGTATATATTTAACAATTATACCATGAGCTCGACTCGTATATGAGTTCATAGCCAACGAGGCGCTTAGAGCGAATGGTATAATTGTTTTTTATAATATAGCTACTAATGGTATATGAGCTATCTTGCAATCTGATTGGCTGCATTACTAACTGTATATCAGCTCATATACGGCGAGTAGTGAAAATCAAAATGGCGGCGTAGTTTTCTTAAACTATTGCAGATGAAACTGGCTGGTTTTTTCAACGTATAGCTCTGAAAAACTTGAGCTAAGAAGGGGAAACTAACATTTAACACAAAATACACAACCCAAATGCATAATTTACAAAGTTAAGATGGTAAATCCACTTTAAAAACCGTCTTAAGAGTTTACAAAACCCGTTATAAATTTCAGGTTGACAATAATGTTTTGTCAGACAAATTAAAATCCACAAGAATTGAACTAACAACATATATTTATGAGTAAAACCATTATTATTACTCAGCAAAGTGGGTTTTGAAGTCATAAATCATTATGGATAAAAACTGTGTTATTCTTTCAGGTTAGGAATATTGAAAAACAACGCGTAATTTTCGCTATTAATTATATTTTTAGCTTCTTTGTCCATTTAAAAAGCCAAAGATTCACAACCACGACAGATTAAGAAATAAATCACTCACCTTTTGCATTTTCAAAGTTGTTTTTATTCTTCATTCAATCTTTTCAACGTATTTTTTGGCTCTGAGAGAAAATTCTGAAGCTGTTTTCAACTCAGCAAGAAACTTGAAAACATAAACTACAATACGCATGACGGAAGCTCATGTGGCGGATGTTCAATTAATATAATTTATTGCAATAAATCAACAATTTTGCATTAATTATCACAATATATTTTGCTATATTATATATATATACCAATAAGTGTTTGTAACAAAAAGGCGTAAGGTTCTAGAGCGCTCGATACCATTATAGGTAGAGCGGAATATAATTAAGATTTAATGCCATTTCCTATTTCATATATATATATATATATATATATATATATATATATATATATATATATATATATATATATATAGGAAATAGGAAATGGCAAGTTGTGAAAAAATATATAGTATATATGATTTTTGTATATAGTGACTATAGTACACTATATACACAATATGCAGTATATACAGAATATATATACTAACTGTATAGGAAATGAGAAGTTGTGAGAATATACAGTATATATATACAGATTTGACTTAGATATGTATAAAGTGTATATAAGTCAGTTTATATACGATTATGTATCTTTATACAAAATATACACTGTTTATTGGCAGGTGTATATTGTGTATATTCTGCAATACCGCGGTTTAGTGGAATTGTCACTCACAGACAGAAGAAAAACATTTAATTCGACACGATGATAATTCGTCGTGTAACTCCAACACGTGTTATTGTCGCATTATTAGGGACCTTAAGATGCTAGGACGACGACGGCGGTTAAAAAGCAATTCAAATTTTAGCATTAAAAAGAAGTCACGGTTAACTGACTACTGTATTCAATACTTGAAGCTTGTTTAAAAATTTTCAAAGTGTTAAAACGGTTGCAGTGTCTGTGTTAAGGCAATCTCAGACAACAGTTCTCATCACCCCACGAGTCAACGTCGTCCTGAAGACGTGAAAATGCTCTGAGTGGCGTTGTATACAGAGCGAGGACGGTGTTCAGATTACTCTTGGGACTAAAAATTATTCATTATCTTTGTTTTGCAAGAAGAATGATTTTGTCTGAAGGACGTCGTCCTCGATGTTGCCGTCCTAGATCTTAAGGTCCCTAATATCCGTCTGACTCAGACGAATTTAATTGCCGAGACGAATTTACATATTTAATTCGTGTGTCGAATTTAATCGACTTTCGTCGAATAAAATTCAAACAATTAAATTTGTCTATTTCTCGAATTCATTTTAAAATTTTATTACTGACATTTAAGGCAATCTATGGGCTATCACCATCTTATCTTAGTGATTTAATTACTATTAAGCCAAAGTCTGCTTACAGCCTGAGGTCCAATGACAGTCTGTTTCTCGAGCGCCCCACAGGGAAAATGCTGCCGACACTTGTGGCCAGATCCTTCACTGTTGCTGCTCCTGAACTGTGGAATAGTCTCCCGAACCATATTCGCGAAATTAAATCGATAAGCATTTTTCAAAAAGACAATTAAGACCTATCTTTTTCAGGCAGCTTTTAGTAATTTTTAGTCTAACTTTAAAGCTCATATGTTATATAAGTTTTATACATAGTCTTATTTTAACTCTTTCTCAATCAGGTTATTTTTTATTATTAGAATTATCATGTATTGTAAATTTTCATAGAGGATACAGGCATTTCAATTTTGTGAAGTTCTGTTGATCAGCAAATGTAAATAGCGCTATATAAGTAATAAAATTATATACACTTAATGTCTGCTCCCGAGGGAAACAGTTAGTTTTGTTTTCCCGAGAGTCTTGATATTTCCCGAGACAAAGTCGAGGGAAACATCGAAATTCGAGGGAAAACAAAACTAACTGTTTCCCGAGGGATCAGACATTAAGTGTTTTGTTATATAGCTAGAGTTTCACTGAATAATTTCGACGTATATCAAGGGAAAGTACACAAAAGACAAACTGAAAGACTTACCAAAACATTTCGCCTGGCTCCGTAATTTCACTTCAACCAAACAAATACGAGTCTCAGAACAAAAGAACAGCAATACATTTCTCCAGTTAATCTTCACACACGCTTATAAATATTCTTATTTTCGTACCAAACAAGCTTTTGTTTTATATAAGATGCCGTGAAGAGTTCAAAGTTCTAGCGGGCAAGTGGGCAACAATTGAGAACTTATTGACCGAACAGGCAATAAGTTCTCAATTATTGCCCGCTCGGAAGACATTGAAATTTAGCTAAGGTCATGCGACCACAAACCAACCAATGACAGTCATCGTTGTATCCAGTGAAACTCTAGCTATATAACAATTATTATTATTATCTATTGTGCGACGTAGGTCTAAAACGGGACGGTGACGACAGAAAGTTTGGGGCTGAGTATTTAAATTTGAAAGCCTATAGGTATGGAAAGCCACGACTGGTGTAAGTGTCTAAAGGCCGTTACGTGCTGCGTTTAAACCATTATGTGATGTAGTTCTGACTTTTACAGTGTATAATGCAGTTATAACATTACGTAGCTGTTATGACAATACGCGACAATGCACAAGTTATAGCTTGATGTGCTGTGGCTTATATTATATGCGCTGAATTACTTTTCTTGTCGATATAACATTATCTTTTGTTGCTAATACATTAGGCGCTGTTGTATTGTAATGATGTTTTCACGTGATGCAGTTGTGACATTATATGCTTAGCTTGTAGCCAAACTCAAGGGTCGTGTAGATATTGAAGAATTTTGAACCGTCTTTCGGGGATCGGAAATTTGAGAAAGTTAGCACTTTGAATACACAAACTCAGACCATAATATGATTTTTTTGTACCATTGTTCTCTTTCATTAGTTTAACATGACAAGCGCCTCTAAAATTGGATTGGTTTTCTTCATGTTCTGCGCTGCTTATGCCTTGTTTGCTCCACTCTTTGGATGGGTGGCAGACAAAACGGTATGTACTGTTTACATAGAGGGTAGAATGAAAGAGAAGTGAAGAGAAGAGAAGAGAAGAGAAGAGAAGAGGAGAGGAGAGGAGAGGAGAGGAGAGGAGATAAGATAAGATAAGAGAGGATATGAGATTTGAGGAGGTCAGGTAACCGGCTGGGACGTAGTGAAGTGAAGTGAAGTGAAGTGAAGTGAAGTGAAGTGAAGTGAAGTGAAGTGAAGTGAAGTGAAGTGAGGTGAAGTGAGGTGAGGTGAGGTGAGGTGAGGTGAGATAAGGTAAAGTGAAGTGAAGTGAAGTGAAGTGAAGTGAAGTGAAGTGAAGTGAAGTGAAGTGAAGTGAAGTGAAGTGAAGTGAAGTGAAGTAGGTGAGGTGAGGTGAGGTGAAGACTCAGAGACGTGACGCGAAGGGAGGTGTGGGGTCAGGTGAAGTGAAGCGAAGAGAAGTGAGGTTAGATTAACTTTAAAGGAGATGAAGTGAAGCGACGTTACGTTACGTGGGTTGAAGTGACGTGAGGTGAAGTGAAGTGACATGATGTGAAGTAAAGTAAAGTGACGTGAAGTGACGTGAAGTGACGTGAGGTGAAGTGACATGATGTGAAGTAAAGTAAAGTAAAGTGACATGAAGTGACGTGAAGTGAAGTGACGTGAACTGAAGCGAAGTGAAGTGACGTGATGTGACGTGAAGGAAAGTGAAGTGAAGTGACGTGAAGTGAAGTGAAGTGAAGTGAAGTGAAGTGAAGTGAAGTGAAGTGAAGTGAAGTGAAGTGAAGTGAAGTGAAGTGAAGTGAAGTGAAGTGAAGTGAAGTGAAGTGAAGTGAAGTGAAGTGAGGTGAGGTGAGGTGAGGTGAGGTGAGGTGAGGTGAGGTGAGGTGAGGTGAGGTGAGGTGAGGTGAGGTGAGGTGAGATAAGGTAAGGTAAGGTAAAGTGAAGTGAAGTGAAGTGAAGTGAAGTGAAGTGAAGTGAAGTAGGTGAGGTGAGGTGAGGTGAAGACTCAGTGACGTGACGCGAAGGGAGGTGTGGGGTCAGGTGAAGTGAAGCGAAGAGAAGTGAGGTTAGATTAACTTTAAAGGAGATGAAGTGAAGCGACGTTACGTTACGTTACGTGGGTTGAAGTGACGTGAGGTGAAGTGACATGATGTGAAGTAAAGTAAAGTGACGTGAAGTGACGTGAGGTGAAGTGACATGATGTGAAGTAAAGTAAAGTGACGTGAAGTGACGTGACATGAAGTGACTTGAAGTGAAGTGACGTGAACTGAAGCGAAGTGAAGTGAAGTGACGTGATGTGACGTAAAGTGAAGTGACGTGAGGTGAAGTGAAGTGAAGTGAAGTGAAGTGAAGTGAAGTGAAGTGAAGTGAAGTGAAGTGAAGTGAAGTGACGTGACCAGACGTGGCGTGGCGTGGCGTGACGTGACGTGACGTGAGGTGAGGTGAGGTGAGGTGAGGTGAGGTGAGGTGAGGTGAGGTGAGGTGAGGTGAGGTGAAGTGAGGTGAGGTGAGGTGAGGTGAGGTGAGGTGAGGTGAGGTGAGGTGAAGTGAGGTGAAGTGAAGTGAAGTGAGGTGAAGTGAGGTGAGGTGAGGTGAAGTGAGGTGAGGTGAAGTGAAGTGAAGTGAGGTCAGATGAGGTGACGTGAAGTGAAGTAAACGGAAGGAAGGTTAAGTTAAGTGAGGACTGGACAAAACGTTGAGTTGAGTGTAATGGAATGAATGGAGTACAATGCAGTGCAGTGTAATGTAGTGTAGTATAGTATAATTTAGTGGAGTGGATAGAGAGAGACTTGTCATACAACCATATCTTCCTTTCTGTTTCTACTTTACAGAATCCAAGATGGGTTATGACTTTTGGATGTTTTTTTTGTGCAATTGGCTTTTTTCTTCTTGGTCCAGTTCCATTTTCCTTTATGCCAAAGTATGTTTTCTTCTTTGTACTACTGACCCCCCGACCCCCGGTCACAATGGACGTATAGCCCCTAACCCTAATCTCAAAGGTATGTCTCCAAAGACCTCTGACTTAACGTGCCAGCGCTCTGCCTACTGAACTATCAGGACTCGTGATCAGGACAGTCTGAAATATCCATTTATGCAATATCGCATACATTACGGCAGCTTAATGGGGGATATCTAATCTACTAAAAACGAAGACTTAGGTATTTTTCTTCATTGTTTTGGGGTGTTTTTTTACAGTGAATTATGGCTCGTCTACGTTTCTTTGGCAATACTCGGTTTATCTCTTGGTCCATTGTTTGTTCCTACCATTTCTGAAATGGAAAATATTGCTAAGTACGTATTTTTAGGTTACTCTTGCTTTTCAGAACAACAAATGAGGCTTTTTGAAATGAATAGAATAACATAGGATAGCAGAAGATAGCTGAGGATACCAAGTATCAGGATAGCAGAAGATAACAGGATATCAGAGGATAGCAAGGGATATTAGAGGAGAACAGAGGATAGCAAAGAATATCAGAGGATAAATGAGAATAACAGAGAATAGCAGAGGATAACAGAGGATAGCAGAGGATAACAGAGGATAGCAGAGGATAACAGAGGATAGCAGAGGATAACAGAGGATAGAAGAGGATAACATAGATAAAACAGAGGATAGCAGAGGATAACATAGAAAAACAGAGGATAGCAGAGGATAACAGAGAAAAACAGAGGATAACAGAGGATAACAGGGTAGCAGAGAATAGCAGAAAGCATAGGATAACAGAGGATATCACAGGATATTAGTGGGTATCAGAGGATAACTGAGGATAACGACATAGGATAGGATAATAGAAGAGGAGAACAGAGGACAGCAGAGAATAACAGGAAAACAGAGGATATCAGAAAATACCAGAGGAAAACAGAGGATAGTAAAGGACAGAAGAGGATAGCAGAGGATCTCTTCTGCATTAGAGAGTTTTCCAACCAAGTTTTTAAATGTTTTCTAGCGCAAAAGGCTATCCTAATAATCTCGCTACCCATGGTATTATTTCTGGCGTTTATGGAGCTGCATTTAATCTTGGGTTAGTACAACAATAGCAAAAGCAATACATTACAATGCAATACACTCGCGGTACAGTACAGTACAGTACAGCACAGTACAGTACAGTACAGTACAGTACAGTACATACAGTACAGTACAGTACAGTACAGTACAGTACAGTACAGTACAGTACAGTACAGTACAGTACAGTACAGTACAGTACGGTACGGTGCAGTACGGTACGGTGCAGTACGGTACGGTGCAGTACGGTACGGTGCAGTACGGTACGGTACGGTACGGTGCGGTGCGGTACAGTACAATACAATACAGTATTAATATTTCAAAATATGATACTATACAATATAAAAATGATACAGTACAGCAATGAGGGTTCAAAATTTGTGTTTACATATAAAAACCGGGCGGACTAAACTTTTAAATATTTAACATGTTTTTTAGAGAATTTATTGGACCAACTTTAAGTGGTGTTTTTACAGAGTATCTTCATTTTAACTGGACTTGTACGGTAAGCAAAGTTACGTTAAGCCATGGTTAAAAACTACAATGGTCGCACAAATTGACAAGTGTAACATGTCAGTCACCAATTTGCTTTACAATCATGCCATATGAATGTAAACTGCATATTGTGATATGTAAATAAACTCCGTGCCTTGTCCTTACTTACCTATTTTTGTTTTTCTCCCGAAATCTTTTTCTCACTTTTTTTTTTCGTAGGGCTTTGGTGTTATATTACTGATACAAGTAAGTAATTAAAATGTTTTAGTAGAAATTCTATTCACAACTATGGGACTATAACGCCGTTCAAACTCGCAAAATGCCTACACTGCAGGCTAAAACCTGCAAAAACGCACAAGGATAAGAGAAGACGAGAGAGGATAAAAGAAGATAAGAGAGAAGTAAGAGAGGGCATGAAAGAATGAGATAGGATAAGAGGGGGATTAGAGGGGATAAGAGATAATAAGACGGGATACGAGAAGATAAGAGAGGATAAAAGAGGATAAGAGAAGTTGAGAGGGGGTGAGAAAGGATGAGAGAGGTTGAGAGGGGGATAAGAGGGATTAAAGATAAGACATGGTACGAGAAGATAAGGGAGGATAAGAGCGGTTGAGAGAACTGTTAAAAAAGTGAATTGGCCTTTCCTGACCAGAGATCAGAGACGAAACTATCCGATGAAAAAAGTTCAAAACTATTGACAAAATATAAAGCAAAAAATAAGACTTGAAGTTTACCGAAACCCGAAATAAGCCGTGCGGTAGAAGGCCAGCTTTGTAGGCTAGTACGCGATCGCGCGCGGGCCGGCCCGAAGGAAGGGGAAAAATAGCCTGCAAAGTAGGCTCTCTACGGGCAGAGGGGTTCACACCTTTTTCGGTGAACTTCAAGTCTTATTTTTTGCTTTATATTTTGTCAATAGTTTTGAACTTTTTTCATCGGATAGTTTCGTCTCTGATCTCTGGGCAGCAAAGACCGATTCACTTTTTTTACAACTCGAGGATAAGAGAGAATGAGAGAGGATAAGAGGGAGATTAGAGGGGATAAGAGATAATAAGACGGGATAAGGGAAGATAAGAGAGAATAAGAGAGGTTGAGAGGGGGTGAGAAAGGATGAGAGAGGATAAGAAAGAATAAGAGAAGATAAGATAGGATGAGAGAGGATAAGATAGGATAACAGAAGATAATAGAGGATAACAGAGGATAACAAAAGATAATAGAGGATAACAAAGGATAAAAGAGAGATCCCTGTGCTTCGCAGGGTATTTAGCCTGTCCACACTCCACTATAATTTATTTTTTATTTTTTAGACTACCCTTCTCCTTATTTTAACTTTGTCTGGTAGCTCAACAAAGACCAGTAAGACGTAAGTAGGAAATAATACTGAACGTTGTTAAATGCAACTTAACTTACGTGTATTTATTCCCCTTATCTGAATCCGAGGGTTTGCCTAAACTGTCAATCCGAATCCGATCCGAAGCCATAAAATTGTAATCCGATCCTAAATCCGATCCGAAAAAATTAAAAAAATTGAATATATGATGCAATAATTACGCGAACTTTCCGAAAAGAAACCAATGAACAAATAAATTTAATTATATATTAGATATATATATTAGAAAACTAATATACATTATTATATATTCAAATTTTGTTCTCGTTCGTGATTGGCCAAAACGCCCCCGCTAATTCTCCGTATCTGGAAGCTGACGCGTTATTTCAGCTGCTGACGTGATCAGCGTGCAATAATACCTTGTTTTGGATCGAACTTCGATCCAAAACAAGGTATTATTGCACGCTGTCGAACCCAAGCCCCCAGCGCGGTCGCCAGCTTGCTAAAACTCCCGCCAAAACTAAATATTTTTAAAGAGTAAACAAAATGGCTTTTAACCGGTTTCCATCGTTAAACGAAGAAGAAATTTCGACGTTGCTCTCAGAGAAAGATAGTAAAAGCACGAAGAGTGTAGTTTTTGAATATATAATAAAACAATTATTGGATTCGGTTTTCGTATGATATCGAGAATTATCAAGGACGAGGTTTGTGTTATCCATCATGCTCAACCTCATTCAATAATTGTTTAATAATAATTTTATGCAATAGTAGCCTTCATCATATGTCCTGCAATGTGCATACAACTAGTGAATTTGTTAATTTGCGACAAAAGCAATGACAAAAGTGAATTTAATGCGGGTAAAAAAGAACAAAATCCGATCCGATCCGAGAAAAAAAGAACAAAATCCGATCCTATCCGAACTTATCCGAACGTATAAAAGTTTAGTCCGGATTGGATCGGATTCGGTTCGGATTCGCACACCTCTACAGTACAACGACACGTTTCTTGCTTTATCTCAATGTAATATGACAAGATTCATTTTGTTCACTAATTCCGGTGCTATTTAAGAACTATAAAATGTTAAACTACTTCGGACATCTTATTTACTGTACTTTAGAAGGCAAGCGAGAGTTCTTAAAAGTTTTTTTTTCAAACTCCCGTACATTAATAGTATTTCATTTTTTCTAGGAAACAACCTGAAACTCCTTCGCCAGCAAATCAAGAAAATACTTCAGTACCAGGTTCCAATAACCCAAGGACAATACAGGCGTAACAGGTTTTTTAGGGGGTGTTTATATGGGGGAGGGTCAGCCTGGGTACCCAAGCTAGCAGCCTAGCCTGCTTCAGTTCAGTCTGTTCAGTTAAAGTGCCTATGAAGCGAAAATTATTATTGTCTTAAATGAAAGAACTCTCAAAACGACAAAGTAACATCTTTTACAGATCTTCGTTTCCGTGCCTCGTTGTTGAGATATTTCAATTTTTTGATATGCAAATTAAACACTTTGACGTCACACGTGTATAATGAGTTATCAGAGAAGGTTTGGTATCTTTGCTATTATCTCAGTTGCTATTATCAATTAAAAATCTGTTTGTTTAATGCTGTATGCGAAATAGACGCACAGGATCGGCTTCGAAGTGATTTTGTTTGATAACTCTCTCCGATAACTCATTATACACGTGTGATGTCAAAGTGTTTAATTTGCATATCAAAGAAACTGAAATATCTCAACAACGAGGCACGGAAACGAAGATCTGCAAAAGATGTTACGTTGTAGTTTTAAGAGTTCTTTCATTTAAGACAATAATAATCGTTTCATAGCCATTTTAATAGTGTACCTCGGTTCGGTTCAGTTCAGTTCAGGACGTACTATATGGTGTCTCACAACTGACAATTTTTACATTTTATTTTATTTTATGGCATGAACATATATATTTAACGTTTATATTTAATTCCATAGATTAAAACTTGTATATAAATAAATTTTAAAAAATCATAGTTCACAGCTCTACAGGGTGCCAACATCCAGCTCTATCTATGATTGGTTCATTTTCGCCATGAGATTCGAAAGCTGAGCCCACAAATTCAGAAAAGCGGTTGTTTTTAGGAAACACTTGGTGTAGCATATTACAAACTTGTACGAGATTGAAGCCGAATTAGAAGCCTCTGAGTCTCGCCAGATTTGCGGAGAATTGTATTGCGTACTACAACAGACGGTTAATTATTTGTTTATCTAATGTCTAATGTCTAACCTAGTCTTAGCTAGAGGTCTCACAAAAAGGGCAGGGGTTCCAACACCCCCACCCCCCTTAGTTGCGCCCCTGCCATAATCAGCCTGGGGCAGTTTTAGTGTAAACTATTTCTAGTGTTGCTATTACTTGTTAATTTTCATCTTGTGTTTATATGAGAGCCAAGCTAGCCCGGCTGTAGCCAAGATCTCGCTTTTTGTGACTGGGATCTCGGATACTCGGACTGACTTTCCCCATGTAAACAAGAATGACCGGAATTACACTAAAAGCTCCCTACACGCGACAATTTTTTTTTGATCAGCTATTTCCCTTCTATTTTCAATTCACAAGTTCTTTGTTCATGTATAGTTCATATTTAAACAATGAGGTTTCGTGTCTTTTCAGAACTTATAAATTACGCAGTTAGCAGAAAAGGCAAACCACCCCGGCTACACGCGTAAAAATCTCGCAAGTTGTTACAGCATTGTTGCCTGAACAATGCTGTAACAACTTTCAACAATGCTGTAACAACTTGTTGACATATGTGAACAACATTGATAAATGAACGACATTGTTCATCATTGTTTCAACAAGTTGTTACTGCTTGAAGAAACAACCGTTGTTCACGCATGTTGTAACAACCGAAGAACGTGTTGATACATCAACCATGTTCACCATTGTTGTAACATTGTTGTTCATCGTTGTTATTTCGTCATGCTGTTACAACATGTTGTATCATGTGCGAACAACGTTGGCTATAAAAAATGTGCTGTTGGAACAACTTGTTCATGACTGTTGATTTATCCGTGAACAAGTTGTTCGAACCATAAGTGAACAACTTGTTGAGAAGTTGTTCACGGCGAGCAGCACAACTTGTTCACGCCTGTTAACAACCGTGAACAAGTTGTGCGTTTTTACGCGTGTAGGCGAGCTAGCCCTTCTCATGTATAAACACAAATGAAAATCAGCTAGCTCAGATACCCAGGCTGGCTTACCTGCAATTTGCGCTCTTACAGGTGACGTCAAAGTCGCCATGTTGGGTGGTTAGCTAAAAAAAACATTTACATTATCAAAGTAGCTTGAAAATTTCGAAACGTACGAGTTTTATAGTCATCAGCTGACTTCGCCCGCAAAGCTGATCAGTACTTACAGTTGTAAGGCTCCGCGGTCATGGGAAACAGCCGTGGAGACAGCGCGCTGACAGAGACTTTGGTAGAAAAAGAAAATGGCATAAACTTTATGTGAACCTTACAACATTAGAAGCATTTTCGAATCACAATCTCACCGTCGAGTGTTTGCATCAGGTTATGTAAACACAAGGGCATCCATTTTCTATTTCTTTTATAAAAATTTATTTTATTAAATAAGGCAAAGAAATGTGCCGTGACGTCACAGCCATATTTGCATTCATCGTCACGTTTCTCTCTGACGAAGGGTCTTCGCTTGAAACGTTAGAAACTAGTTCAATGGATCGATTTCACTCACGGAAAGTAAATGGAAGTAAATGCTGTGAACACATGACGATGAAGGACCACACTAATTAAACCCGATCGTTGCTATACACGACTTTCGAATATCAACTGCGCATCAGCATGGCGCGTTTGGAGTGGGGATAAACCTCTTTCAGTTTATAACATCTAGCTGAGATCTCCATATAATTGAGTTCGGAAATTTAAATGCAATGCAAATGAATACTATCAGTCGGCTTTGCCTGATGTTATGAATTGAAATGAGTTTTATCCCGATTCAGAACTGAGATTAGCTCCTTCTTCGTGTACCGGACACAGAATACGTCACACTGACAGCTACATTTTGTACCAGACACAGTTTTGAAATCACAAGAATTGAATTGCTCCGTTCAAATCACTGAATTGCTCCGTTCTCTTAAAAACCTCGCTAAATTTTGCACTAAACGTGAATTGAAATATTCCTTGAAAAATTAAGCGAAGATTTTTTTTAAAAACGAAGCAATTCAACTGATTCCAAAATTCTGTGTTCAGTAGACGAAGTAGAATGATAGTCGAAAGTCGTGTATTGGATGACTGCTTCATTATACATAAAATACAATGCCGTAAAGTTGCACAAATTTCCATCAACTTAAACAAAAACATAGAACAATGACTTTGGATGACTTTCCAAACCTACGATGTATACGACTGTCATTCTGGCGTATGCAATTTTGTGTACGTGACACAATAGCGTAAGATTGACTTTCAAATGATTACAAATGAGCCATCATATTATCTGTTATTTGGACCAGTGTTGCCAACCTTGGGATTTTATCCCAAGATCTTGGGATTTTTTGAAGGAGTTGGGATTTTTTGGGGATTTTTTTCTCAGGGATTCAACCTTGGGATTTTTCTTGGGATTTTCCAGAGCAAACAGTTTCGGTTTTAAAAAGCTGATTTCAATGTTAATTGTTATTTTTTTAATTTACTTGATCATTATATCATACTCAGTGATCATACTCCACTAGCCTATGTATTCATTTCATTTAGACAAGATGAAGTACTCTATCCAAATGAAGTATCACTGATACAGTGGGCTCAGATTGCTATAAACGGAAAAAATTTGGTACTCACAAAAGTAAATCTTTCGTGGAAACGTGAAAAAATGATATCATATAGACCACTTTCATAATAGCGACTAATTAGAATATTCTTTTATGTACATCTTAATAAGCCTTTCTGGCCTCAATTGTGTGCCTGCAATTCAAAAGAATGTTTGCTTCATAACGAGGACAAAAAGGCTAATTTAATTAGATGCACATAAAAGAATATTTAAAGTGAAGGCCTTTATGAAAGTGGTCTATATATAATGAGAACCAATTGTTTGTAGGAGCACTGTGAACCTTGGGATTTTTTGGTAAAAAATAGGGAATCTTGGGATATTTTCAGACCTTTACTGGGATTTTGACGAAACTTGACTTGGCAACACTGATTTGGACAGCAAGAATTATAAGCGGACAAACCTAGATAGTGACGTCATCACGACGGAGCGCTATTCTTGTGATTCGAGAGGTATCATCGGTTTCAAATTATGAAGCTTAACCATCTAACAAAACCATCCCACATGCGGGATGTTAAACTTGAACACATAAAGGTAAAAATAGAAGATTAAAATAGCATTTTCTGCATCTTGAGGGGGGTTTGAAAGAGTTTTGAAGGATATAAAATACCAAACAAAATATTCAAATATACTCATTTTATTTAGGAATACACCATAACATGCAAATCATTACATCATGAGGACATGTCGTCATACATGGACAAATCAACTCACATTGTGTGTAACATTAATTAGGTGACTACTTCATGTCAGGCTGTCATGTAGCTGCGTGAAGCATACTAATATATTATTTAATCGTAATATACTATTAGCTGTACCATACTGATTAAAACGTAAAACGACTATAAATCCAAAATCGGATTTAGGAATTGCACTACATATCAAATATAATATACAGCGGGAAAGGGGCGCAATAACGGCATCCCAAGGGGGCGCATGTGCCATTGGGGGCCATCCATTTAGTACGCACGCAAAATTTCGGCAATTTTTTACCCCCTCCCCCCCCCCTTTGTACGCTTATGTAACTTTTTTTTCCTCCCCGCCCCCTCTGCGTACTTACGCGTACAAGAAGACCCAATGAATGAGCCCCCCCCCCCTCCCCCCCATTCCATGATCTTTAATTTTTAATCTTTAGTTTGAAAATCTTATAACAGTAACCGTGTTGTAGGCGTTCAACCGTATCATCATAGACAAGAATTTGATCATTTTTTCTTAATTTTATTAAATCCCGTAATTCAACATGCGCAAAATTGCAAAGTAACGGTAAAAGTTAAATACTAAAACGCGGTCAGCGGCAGTGTACGCCTTCCCGACTCACTACTTCAAGTTAGTCAATCTTCAAGTTCAGCGCATTTTGATATTATTGCCCAGAGATTATAGCCTATACGCACCTCTGTGAAGTTAATTAATTGATTCTTTATTCAGGTAAACCAGTACACTTTTCATAATCAAGTTTATTTTAGTCCATAAAGATTATTTTTTGCGTACGTACGAAATAACGGTTTAGCCCCCCTCCCCTTTGTACGCTAATGTATAAGATATCCATACCCCCCCCCCCCCCCCTCCCGTGCGTACGTACTAAATGGATGGCCCCTTGGCACAATGGCACGTAGGGCCAGTCCGAGGTCCAAAGCCCAGTTGCATGGCGGGATGAAATCCACTGATCTGAAAAATAGGACTGGGTCGAATTTCTATTACTGAAAATGAAGCCAACGGCGCCATGTTGGAGTGACCACCTAACAACTACTGTGGGGTTGCAGACATGTTGGAGGACATCAGCTAACATTTTCTATTTAATGTTAGTGAAGCGACATATTGGTTGGACAGTTATTTGATGTCGGTCGGTTTTGCTTTTCCACTCATTACTGATTAGCCATTGAATTTGTAATGAGGTCACTCCAATATGGCTGGCGTTGGCACTAATTAATTATCTGGTGAGAAAAGCCAACTGTGAAGCGTCAAATTAAGTTCAGGTTTTTGTGCATTTATGGTTAGCAAAGTAAATATATTGGCCAGACTCTAAACCCATATCGCAAGTGTCTCGGTTTGATTTGCGTGCACAATCGCAGTTTCTAATGATCTCTGGTCAATGCAAATATGCTGGCTTCAAAATCAGCTCATCCGACACAATAGAAAACTCGATCCAGTCCTATTTTTCAGTTCAGTGGATGAACCACTCGAACGAGGAACTTTTTCTTGCCCCTACTATAAACCTGCGTCACCTGCGCTTGACTTGCTACAGGGAATCCTTTTGAATTGCCAACATTTTGAAAAGTCACAGATTTTCTTGTGAAAGGAGTTTGAGACCATGGATATATAGCCTCTGGAGTATTTTTCTTTTATGTTTGGGGGTACCCCTGCCTTTCCCTGCGCGGCTATATATGGTGCAATAGGCAGGCGCGCAACCCTCGGGGAAGGGCGAGCGCCCCCCTTAGCTTTTTGGAGGTTGCGTGGGGAGTTTTGGAGCCAGTGTTGCCAACCTTGGGATTTTATCCCAAGATCTTGGGATTTTTTGAAGGAGTTGGGATTTTGGGGGGATTTTTTTCTTAGGGATTCAACTTTGGGATTTTTCCAGAGCAAACAGTTTCGGTTTTAAAAAGCTGATTTCAATATTCGTTTGATTTAGACAAGATGAAGTACTCTATCCAAATGAAGTATCACTGATACAGTGTGCCCAGATTGCTATAAACGGAAAATATAATGAGAACCGATTGTTTATAGGAGCACTGTGAACCTGGGATTTGTTGGTCCTTTATTGGGATTTTTACGAAACTTGACTTGGCAACACTGTTTGGAGCCAATTGGAGGTCAAAAAGTTACCTCTACTTTCTACTCTTTCTGACGCCTATTTCGGCGATTATTTCAAACCTTTATATCACTCTCCTCCGCAGAGGCTTCTTGAGCTTTTTAATGGGCTTTTCTATGGGCTTTTCTTGAGCTTTTTAAGGACTTTTCGATGTCGGCGCGGGCTTGGAGGGCGCGCGGGCTTTTTGGCTGCGCGGGCTATAGGGGGGATGTACTGCGACACATTGGTACTTGGATTCAGGTCCCCACACTACGTGTCGAATTCCATCCTTGACCTGACCACCTTTGCATGTCTGCACCTGTCACACCGAAAATACTTTCGGTGGAAATTGCAATTTGCTTTGATTGATTAGGGGTGGGATGGTGGGATGCAATATGTTCGCTGTTAATGTTTTCCTCAAATAGCCAGTATGCCGACTAAAGGCGTAATGACTCCTTGCTGGCCAATGCACCTCTGGTTATCAAACACTCTCACGCTGATTCTCCCCATTCTCCGCGCGCCGTTCCTTGGCTGTTAACCTTGGTTATTGCATAACCTCATAAATTGAAGTGCTTTATGTTCGACATCTGTCATCTATAACTATTTCTCAACCTAAACCAATTACTGCAATTAACAACTTGCGTCATAATAATACTACCATTTACGTTCAAGCTTGAAGCATGAACTATTTCGCACGTTTGTTTACGTTTGAAAAGCTACGTTTGACTTTAACTTCCTCGTTTTGACCAATGAAATGCATTTGTTCACGTGAAATTCTATGGCGCGCCGAACCCGTCAATATTCTATACTTTCAAAAATAAGTTCTAAACATTCATTTTATGCCTTCTAAACTTCAGATATTCTTTCTAAACTTCAGATATTCTTTCTAAACTTCAGATATTCTTTCTAAACTTCAGATATTCTTTCTAAACTTCAGATATTCTTTCTAAACTTCAGATATTCTTTCTAAACTTCAGATATTCTTTCTAAACATTCATTTTATGCCTTCTAAACTTCAGATATTCTTTCTAAACTTCAGATATTCTTTCTAAACTTCAGATGTTCTTTCTAAACTTCAGATATTCTTTCTAAACTTCAGATATTTTACTTTAAACTTATTTTTATTTGCCATACTCACTTATTCTTTCTAAAGTCCAATTATTTTATCTAAACTCATTTATACGGTCTAACCTAAAACAGCCAGAAAAGTGCTCGCAACTGGTCAGAAACCCGTGTGAAAAAACACGCAAGCATTTCATTGGTCAAAACGAGGAAGTTAATTAGTCAAACCTGGTCAAACGTCACGTTTCAAACGTAAACAAACGTGCAAAATAGTTCATGCTTCAAGCTTGAACGCAAATGGTAAACCCATAGAAATAATATACCTAGAATGCGGGCTCCTATCTCCTGTCAGTCAAAAAATTGTCGCCACAAAATGGCGGATTTATAAGGGCAAAAGGAACTCGCCCTAGGACTTTTTTACAGTTTTTGACACGGCCGCGGTTGACCGGTTTGGAGTGGACGATGGATGTTTTTTAGCAGTGAATTTCTTTGTTTTTTACGCCGGGAAATTTACTGGATTAGTGAATTTAACGATAAAGGCATGTGAAGTGCAATAACCTTCGCCAAAACATTTCGAACATCAAACTCTGGATGTAGAAATGGCGACGATAGCGGCCTTTTAATACGAATGGTTTTAGTGTTTTTACTGTTTTACATTATATTTGAATGATTCCCACTTGCCCATCTGTATGTGATTTATACTGAATGTGGGTGGAGGATTAATCCAGGAGACAGTAAGTGTTTTGTTCTTTTTTATCCAGTCTATTAGGGATTTCTAGCTTGTGAGTTTTGAAATATAAAATATGTTTATGCACCTGTCATACTTTTTATACATGAGTCTTTTCGACATCTATTTATATTGACATTTTAAATCCGTGTTTTTCTTAAGATTTTCTCCTAGTTTCCATTACGTATTTGATTAGTTTCTTTTCTTTTTCGTTTTTCTGAGTTTCAAGTTTAGCATGAGCCTTTTGTGAATTGTGGTGAATTGATCGAAATATAATTTTGAACTTATAGTTTTTAGTACGTTTAATAAAGCAAGTGTCTTGCAAATTGTTTTATTTTATACTAATGTGTATGTGGCTGATTTGTTGTCATGCATGTATCCAATTTATCCCTATGAAACGTCCTCCAATTCTTTATTTTGAGAGGCGATCATTGTTGTATATTTATCCCACCCCTTTGCAAAATTCAAAATGGCGGATCTATAAGGGCAAAATAAAATTTAATTTGGACACCTGTCACGTGACAGCACGCATTCTAGGTCTATTATTTCTTGCTACTATTATTTCTATGGGTAAACCGAACGGAATAATGATTACGTAGCTTTATTTTTTTGCGGTCCAGTATCCATCTGATTCGCGCGCTCTGATTGGCTTAGCGAGCGGTCCGTATCACACGATACGGACCCCGATACGGACCGCTGCGGATTTCAAAACAAAAACAAAAAAAACTTTATATTTTTTACATTCTGTCATTTAAAATTGATCGATTTTCATAACTATTTCGCTTGCCACAGAAAAAATATATTCAACAGAGAGCTACGGGGATGCAAATGAGATTTATTATCCGAATGGCTTTGATAACTTCGTGTGAAAACAGCGAGTTTTAAAAGAACGCGAGAAAACTGTGAATAAGCAAAATTTCAGCGAGCGACATTCAAAGTTTTAAAGTATTATTGCTCAACGACGTATGAAAACAGTTTAAAACAGTAGGCAAAACATACATAAACTTGTGAACACAGTATTTTGAATCACTAAATGAAACTATATAGAAGTATATATAAAAAAAAACATACCACGAGAAGACAGAAAAGCTGAAACCTTTTGATACTATTACTGTCATTCTTCTGTCGTCCAACAGAACTATACTCAACAAAACCGCTACAAGTCTTTACCCTTTAGTCAAATATCTTCCACATGCCAACCTCAGCGTGTCATGTCTTTGAAAAAAGTTACAAATGGCTTATTACAAGCATTTTCGCCTTCAAACTCGAACGACCCACTTTCAATTTCCATGCAGTCAGCCAGTATTGAAAACGATTTTTCAAGCGAACAGCCAAAAACGACGAAGAAGAAGGACGAAGAATCTTTATCAGCTAAACTTTAAAAACACTTAGACTGCATTCTGACTTCCATTCGTAACTAGATCTTCGAGTTTTGACTGACTGTTTTTTAATCACAAAAGAGGTTCCAAGCTTCCCTGTCAGACTGTAGGGAGTATCTAATTGGCGCGGGGCGCGGGTCGCGGGTAGAGAGCGCGGGTCGCGGGTAAATGCGCGGGTGTTTGCGCGGGTACTAAAACGTTGCGCGGGTAAATTTGCGGGTCGCGGGTAAATGCGCGGGTGTTTGCGCGGGAAAATGCGCGGGTATTGTAACCGGGCACTTTTGCCCGGTGGAAATTTACTGTAGGAAAATGAATTTTGATAGTGATAAGTGGACATGGATCATACATACAATTTCTTTTCTGCTGAAGTATTGCCGGCGAGCTTGTTTTGCTTTGTTTGGCTTGAGAATAAATTTCTTCTTGCGAATTGCAATGTTTTTGCTGAGGAGCATTATCTCTGCTTTTAACTAATAAACAATGCAATAAGCAGACATATCAAGAAAACATCTTACGATAAAAAATGATTCCCTTAACATAAAGTTTGGCATAATAAGGTACAAACATATAGTGTCCTTGCAAATTAATGTTATGGTCAAATGTCAATCTATGCCAACTACTAACATGGCCTTTTTAAAACCAACAAAACCCCACGAACATATTAAATATCAAACACAACAAAATTGATTTAATAAAGTGCACGTGATCTCAAAATTGTTTATTGTATTATTTGGGTGGACTTTCAAAATGATATAATAAATTCGTTTAAAGATTTTCATTTCCTTGCGTTGGTGTTGAGACTTGAGATATTTCAGTTTGTTTGCTATGTAAATGTCCGGGATTTACTTCACACATGTATGATGGCTTATCAAAGAATGCTCATATTCTTGTATTCATTAAATAAAAAGGCCAAAATGTAGATAAGGCATACGCGCTTTCACCCACGCAACTTTTTAGTACCCGCGCAAACACCCGCGCATTTACCCGCGACCCGCGCTCTCTACCCGCGACCCGCGACCCGCGCCAATTAGATACTCCCCAGACGGTATGTCGGCACTCGGCGGTTGTTTACTGTCGAACGATAAACTTTGGACTTTTGAATATCACGTGAACGTCATCTCGATTACGCAACCTAATTCAATTATAATAATTAATTTAATTTATCTAATTATGTAACAAAAAATAAATACGTTATTTACCGTTTTGGTCGGTCCGTATTGAAAAATATTTGCCCTCGGTCTCAAAAATGTCCCTCGGCCTGCGGCCTCGGGCTTTTTTTAAGACCTCGGGCAAATATTTTTCTATACGGACCTCCCAGCCGGTAAATAACATGTATATATTTACGACAAAAAATTTCGCTACGTCATAGCCTGTGTTTACATATTTTGGAAGAAAAACACAGATTTCCGCAGCTATGGACTCGGCAGGACAAGAACAGGAAAGTGTATGTCATTTCCGACCGAGACCTCACCAAGACGAAGCTGGAAACTTTCCTGTTCGTTCTTCGTATCCTGCGGAAAATTTTCCTGAATGGAAACCAGCCTTGAGGCTTGAGAATTGAAATTGGTTTTAAAATAATGAATATTTATTAATACAAGACTGCTTGCTATACTGTGAGATCTTCTACGAAGTATCTTCGCTATAGTATTAAGATACAATGGAAGTGACAGAAGATATAACGCCTGACGACACAACTATTACTGATGAAAATACTCCTCTGTTAGGAGAAGAACGTGAAGATCATTTATTATCTTCAGATACTACGAGATTATACAAAACAAGAAACAGATTGGCGTTTGCTGCATTTGCTATGACTTATTTGACTTTGTTTGCCTCTTATTCCGTTATAGCACCATTCTATCCAGACGAGGTAAGCCTACAATAATATATATGGTATTTATACAATAGTTCAAAGGACTTTTCCGGGATTTCAAAGTTCAAGTGCTTTTTGAAAAGGCGAGCCTTTTTAATGCACGAGGGCTTTGTTATGTAAAGTCCGACGTCGAGTATGTGAACTGAGTGAACTGACTTCTCAACTCAAAACTCCGAAGATACCTCTGACCATAGTCAATCGAGATATGGTCTGGAAACTCAGCTAAAGTCTTCGGTCTATCTTTTTGTTCGCCTTTATGCATTTTTGTGCACGGTGCACGGTCACTGAACACATTGTATTTTAGTATAATGAACGAACTGTCCAATAGCAACGTTTCAGTTCAATCACTCAACCGTGATATTTAAATATTAATAAACCTAAAACAAAGAATGTGCACGGTGTAAGGTACAGCTCAACATAAAATCACAGCTCATTATAGGCGCTTTGAAGTTTGCTGAGTTTCCAGACCATATCTCGATTGACTATGCTCTGACGTGATATAATTTGCCTTATTTCAAAGTACCAGAACTTTTCCTCTGATTTCAAAGCACTGATTAAACATTAATTTCTTTTGTTTTTGGTTCATGAATAAATATTAATGAGTTTGCATATACATAAGTTTAATATACGTTTATTTCACATGAAAACAAAGGAAATCAGTATGACTAGGGTGTAGTTAAGCTGGTGCTCAATTAGCATAGAATTTGCCAACTTTCAACCTGATTTTTTCATAAAATACTGATTTTTTGAGAAGCTAGATCAAACACTCGAAAGAGTGTTTTAAATATTCTCTATCCAGTCACGTCGAAAGTGGTTCAACCACTTCTTGGTGACCAGCATATTGGATGAAACACTCTTCCTTGTGTTTGATCTATTATATATATATATATATATATATATATATATATATGTAATGTTTACAACA